>JAJLRJ010000007.1:16246189-16356189 GCA_024195265.1 Dendrophyllia cribrosa
CATATTTCTGCGATCTGCTTGTCAATAATACTTTGCAATGGGCAAACTGAATAACTAACACTGTTTGATGTTGATTCCTTTTAATTCAAGCCGTGGAAGCAGTTAAAAAACAGTTAAAATATCAAGCTTTTGCTGGCATATCCTGTAGGCAAAACAGCGATGATATTGCTACCTTGAAGTAAAGTATTGATCGCTTGACATTGTTCGGACGTTTCAGATATTTCGATAAAGTCTCATGCTTCACGAACAGAACCTAAATTTGAATTCATTTTACATACACAGAGAATGATAACGTCTCCACCTAATTATATCTCCACTAATCAGCATTTTCCGTAGACTTTTTGAATGGAAACATTCAAATTTCTGAGACATCACTACAAGCTCTCGCTTCTTTCGCCCTCCCCCCCCCCCCCCCCCCCCCCCCCCCAAAAAAAAAAAAACCCTGAGCCTAAGAGCTTGCTCCCAGGCTAATCAAGCCACTAAGTTCTGCCTATGATCTTTTTTAATATAGGCTCACTCCTTGTTCAAGGTACTTATTCTTTACTTCCTTTAGCATCTCAACACAGGTCAATAGAGATGTCACCAAAATTGTTATTGATGCAGTGGTCGCTGACAATGGTGGAAATGAGAGGTGTCCTTGGTCTCATATTGAAATGAAAAGTAAGTTTGCTTATCTTGTGTGGCATATGAGGTACAGTATGTCCAGAAATGCACACTAAGATGCAGCAATGCTCTTTTTGATAGACATTGCAGAGTGTCCCCTAGCTACATGTATAATCCTCTAGCCCTGACTTATACATGTACATGTATAAAGTAGCTATATTTGCAGTTTTGTGCAAATCTGGACATACATGTACACCTGTACAGTAAGTGGAATCTGTGGTTGCAGAAAAAAATCTATATCCACCCCATGGAAGGTCATCATAAATTTGTAAGTTAGTTTTACAAGTTTCTGCAACCATTTGTATTCTTGCCATCTATACAGCTAAACATGAGTAAACTGTTCACTGATGCAATTAGACTTTGACTTGTTTGCTTGAAGAGCAGATCTACTCTGCCATTGTTACTGCGCAGTTTACTTGTTAAGATTAGGACCTCTTTCGAAGTGAGCAGTATGGGAAATCATTTCAAAACAGTGCTAGAATAAGCTAAAACTATTAGGAACTATACATTTAGCATGTTTATCTGTGTTGAAAATTCCCAGATGGCTGTTGTTCTTGTCTTTCCTTGAAACTTGCATTGGGAAGTTCTCAAGTTTTGTTTTTCATGTTGTATAATAAAATACAGCCCAGAACATGTCAAGTTTGATAACAGTATTTGAAGTGTGTCATGTTCTGACTCTCCTTAGGTGCTGCTGCCACCTACTTAAAAAGCCTGACTAATGCCTCCAAAAGAGTGAGAAGTGGAAAACAGGAGGCCCATAAAGCGCTTTGCAGGAAACAAGGAAGAATACGTGATGTAAGTAACTTGTAGTTTTGAAAAGGCAGTTTAATCTGGACATAGCTACATTGTACTAACAGAAGTGATTTTGTTTGTTTTCATAAATGACATTGATGATTTTTTGGAATAATTTGCTTCACCAGCATGAGGTGAAAATTGGATGTGTAACCACTGTTGCACAGGCAACACAACAGACAAAAAACACAAAAATTAGTGATTTTGGTTAAATGTGTTAAAAGTAATAGTTTAAAACTGTAATAATTTTTAACTGTGGACTGGTGACTTGATATTGTGAAAAAAAATTACTTCATTTGAATGTGGAAGTGAAATATCAATTTTGTAAATGTAGGTGCATTTTTACTGACTGGGAGAAGACATAGTCAACTAAATAAGTCAGCATGCACTTGCTTTAAAACAGTGCTTTGTATCGTATGTGTTTTCCTAGTTGACTTTAGATTTTAATGTGTGCATGAAAAACAGTGAGCTAATGAGCTATGAAAGCCAGGCATGTATGAGTGAGGGGGGGGGGGAGGGGGGATGGAGATGCTGCTGCCAATCCACCCCCCCCCCCCCCCAGTTGCCATTAATCAAGTTGCCAATCAATCAAGTTGCCATTAAGAATGTCCTGTTTGATGCTATCTTGTATGTATTTTTTTTAATTTATTATAATTTTTTTAATCTATTATAAAATGTTATTTGTCTTTCTGTCTAGAAAGCCCAAAGGAGGCATTCTACCATAGAGCTTATGCCTTGGTCAGAATCCAAAAAGGCAACAATTTACAAGGCAATGACAGTAGACTACACTAGCTCAGATGAATCGGACCTATCAGAAGATGAAAATGGTGTGATGCAGCTGAAGGGGTACCGAGTAAAGAAGCTGCCCTGGGAGAGGTCATCTCTTACCACAGTGAAAAAATCCCTGGATGAAGCCTACTTGAAGACCCTTCGTCCAAGACTCAGGGCCAACATACTTGAGAGGAGACCACATGCCATGCCTTCCACCAGAGGTATACCGGTTGATCCAATAGATTGGGCAGTGAGGCCAGCAGCCATTGAGACACCAACCATGAGGCCACCAACAGGCAGAGCATTGGGGACACCTACCTCAGTGCCAGTGTTAGCACCATGTACATCCACTCCATTGCGAGTTGTAGCTTTACCAACTTCCATTCACACACCAGATGTAACCCAGGAGTCAACATCACCATTGGCTGTAACACTACCTACTTCCACTCGCAGACTAACACCAAACATGCCAACTGTTCCCATGGAGGCTGATTTACCTGATAGGGAACATGCTGCAGTGCCTCTTCAACCAGCAAGACATTCACTGGTAAATCCACCGTGTACCCCTAGGCTACCAACAGGCACACAGGACAGGCATCATAAAAACTCTGCTTCCAGAAAAAGAAGCAAAACTACCACTAGAAGACAACTTTGTGCATAATTAGTATGTTATAATGATATTATTAATGGTAGCCTTTGTTCAGTTAATGCCTGTACCTGATTAGACAGTTTGAATATTTGAGCAACATATTTGTGTAGTGTTCTTACCAGGCTGCGGCCTTGTGGGATTCCCGCAGAAAAAAATTGAAATGGCGCATTAAAAGCCAAGTAAATGCACCCTTGATGGGGGCACAAGTTCAGATCAGATGCTACTGGCAAAATGGACTTTTAGAAATCAGTGAGCAATTTTTTGATTGACAATGAAATACTTCAGATTTTTCTGCTTGGAAATACATTGTACAATGAAATAAAAACAATGCACCAAAAGTTCCAGTTTAATCTCTGTTGGACCTACAACGTAGCTCCTTAAGTACGATTTTGGCCGCCATCTTGGATCATATAACTGACTGTTGGATTGTGGGCTCATGTTATTAATTCTTGGTGGTTTTCGCTTTGTTTTCGAAAACAACATGGTGGATCACGATTAACTTTGACCCCCTTAAGTTCCTGCAGGGCCCCTGTTTATCAGGCAGGAGTACCCTGGGACCCCCCAAGGCAAAATCCTGGTAAGAACACTGTTTGTGGACACAAATGTTTGGCCATTTTGCTCTTTATTAGAAAATAATAGAGCATTCTTAACCATTAATTTTGATCAAATGCCAAACTGTAAGGCCTTTATAAGCAGTGTTATAGAGTACTAGAGTGTGATGTCACAAAAACTTAAATTTGTGAAATTATGCGATTTGATTATTCGGAAAGGGCATGACGTAGAATGCCCACTTGCCAAAAATCAGCATCTTGTTGCAATTTAGGGGTGAGATATGAGCAAGTTTATGCTCTGATGACTCCATTCAAACCCTTCTAATTTTGCCTTGGTTCCTAATGTTAGGATGTCATCACTTTAGTTCTCTATTGTAGTATTTATTTTGCACACTTTAAGGAACTGGGACTAGTTGCAGAAACAAGTCCCCTGTAGAGAATGGGAAGGTCACACAAGTGGGCTTGGTCACTGGGATGGATCAGTCACAACAACTAGTCCCCTTGTGTGTACTGGTCAATTTCTTTTCATTGATCCCAAACCAGTAATTCACCATTGGTAGTTACTTGAAGTGACTCATTAATATACATGTACAGAAGCTCTGGCTCTTATTCAGGGAAATATCAAAGACATGGGTGAAATAATCCTACCGATGAAAGTTTTGTTGTAGTGTGCTAAATTAAATTGTTTAAGTTACTTGTAGCATTTTTCAATTTTATAGTTTTTTAAAAAAAAAAAAAAAAACAAATAAGAAAGTAGTCATGAGTGTTAATTACAAAAGCTCTTTCAATGACAATTTTATAGGTGGGGTTTATAGAGTGCATTTTGAAGTTCTAAGTCTAGATTTAGTTTTGATTTTTTTCTATTTTATTGTACTTTAAAATCAAGGAAAGAAATCACTGTTCAGGAGTGTTTGTTTAAAATAATTGTATTAGTGACAAATGTTTAGAGGTTAAGGGTTTCTAAGACCATTTTCAAGTGTGAAAGTTTTCCAATTAATTACCTGGTGAAAAGTTTTTAAAAGTTTGTTATCTATTCTTCATTACATGTTAAAGGTTCAGTGCTGAGAAAATAAACTGCAATGTGACGAGAGCTCAAACTATTTGTCAATTTGTTTGCATAGTTTAGTTTGCAAGGTTGGCCCAGTGAAGCTGGCAGTGAAGCAAGCATAGCGAGCAGCAGCCGTGGTCAATTATAATTATTTAAAAAGATGGTGTAAAGGGAGTAAATGCATACAGTGTAGCTGACAAGCCGATTTGACATGGCTTGAAAGAAGTATATTTTGCCTTTACACAGTATTTACACCAAATATAAATTCGGCATAAAGCGTTATTTATGCTACCTTTACTCAATTCTAAAGTTCATTCAAATTCCATTTAATCCAGATTTAATTCTCTTACTTCAACTTAAAGGTAGAATAAACCCGGAATTTACACAAGCTTTACACAACTTTATATCATGTATAAAGGAGTCTCTTTATCTAGCTTTAATCGTCTGCGTAAAGTTGGTATAAAGGTCGGCTTTACAAAAGTGTAAATGAAGGTTAAAGCTGTGTAAACTTAACCTTTACACAAACTTTACACCTGCTTTACACTCGATTAAATTTTGTTTTTCGTGCTGTGAATTTAAAATCAATGAATCAACGAATCAATCAATCAATCAATAAATCCTTTATTTAACGTGGTCAGTACGCTTAGCTTAGTTTCCAGGTATGACACAAAAAAAACAAGGATAAAAAGGACAAAATAAAAACTTCATTAGAAGTGTAAAAAAATTAAAAGGCTCACCTTCACCCAAAAGACTTTGCGGTCGTTTGTTTTTGTTTTAAAATGCCCTATTGTTCATACGCGTCATCTGATTGGTTGCACGCATTCAAGCGTGAATTTCGTGTTACACGAACCTCCAGGGAAGAGGAAAATTGGTTTGAGATATCGAAGGTTCGAGTTATCGAGGGTAAATTTGCAAGCAATCTTTAGCCAAGGGAAAAAGGTTTGGTTCGAGTTATCGAGAGATTCGAGTTATCGGGATTCCACTGTATAAGTCATAAAGATCATAGTTAACGTTGGGCAAGAAAAGATTTAAACCACGTTCCGTACAGTTATTTCCGTTATATATATGAAGAAGTCTTTCTCTTTAAATATTGCTTACATTCTGATCTCCTTGATGCCAGCTAATACCTGCATTACATGTCATAAATGTTATACGACAGAAGATGGGTTTGCAAACGCCATTTAACAATTTTTTCCCAACCTGTGTCAAAGATGTAGACAGTTTTTTTTTTTTTTTGAATAAGCGAATGCCGCTTTGCTGGTGAAAGTACTAACTCGTGAGCCTTAATAAGTTGATGCCTTTAAGTCAACCTACTGAATTTTGAAAGCAGAAATTTTACGCGACGTATTTGGTAAGAAGGACATTTCGTTTTTATCATTTGGAGCATCAGCCCTATTTTCACTTCAGTCATTTACGATTCAGTGCTTTTCAAACAAAAGCTGTTTTAGATACTGAGACCGAAACAGAGACGTAAACCGTAATAACCGTAAACGAATAATGCTTTATTATTAAAATAAAAATTTATTCTTGTGGAAACTCTCGTTTTGCTCTTAAAGTAGAACGAAATTGATGTCTTTTTTCATCATTTTGGTTACACAGAGAACGAGTAACAAGTAGCCCGTTAGGCTTCACATGGCTCGTTTGGTCCGAGTGCCCACCCGGCCGTTCCATTGTAGCTTTATAATTTTTTTTCTAGGAATTAATATGTGGATACTGAGTCCACTTTCCCCTGTTCACACTCAGTCAACAGTCTGTAGCCACAGTCCTTGGTCAAAATCCATCCCAACTGTCAACCATCCAAAGTTCACAGTCCTCATCGCGTTCGAAGAACGCAATCCTAATTTCGTGTTGGTTGTCCTGTGGTTTTTGAGCAGTAAAATTTAAGATTTTTTGGTAGACGGTCTTCCAAATGGCCGCCCCTATTTTTTTTTTTTCAGGGGCTCATTTCCGCCGAAAGTTCTTTCGAACGCGTCTTCATAATCTGCAATTACTGCTAGTTTTAGAGTTTTATATTAGCAGTCCACAATACACAATCTAGAATATATTATGCATAGTCTAGTCTAGTCTACATTTACATTTACATTCCACAGTCCGCTTCAAGCACTCCACAGTAGCTGCATTTCAGATCTATATTTTTCCCTGACGGGCTAGAAAAAAACATAAGTTGACAACTTTTCCGATTTGTTTTCGCTTTAAAATCCTTGGAACCACCAACTACAAGGGGTTACGATTGCTTAGATATAGGCATTTTGGAGAATCAGTGATAGAATTTAGAATAAATTTACAATATTAACATGATCGATCAGTCATAGCATGACATAAATACGAGATGGGTGGAATTTGACTCCATGACATAATGCTTGAGAATTGTTTACTCAGCTGTTCTTCGTTTTGTTCAACGATTTATTCCTATAAAACTCAATCGTTTGACAACTAATTTGTCTTAGAAAATTTCAACCCGCTTTCAGAAATAGAACACATGCGAAAATCACCGGGATTCAATTTTTTAACAATTCCGTCGAAATTAGAACGGTAAATAATTGAATTGTAATAGCTTAATTATCGGTTGCAGTTCGCTATACTACTGAAAACGCAGCAAAATCACACACGATAGCAATATACAAAATATATAAATCGCAAAAGAAAGCCACTTCCCTTAAATGATCACGACGTCCTCCTAGATGCCTCCTAAAATGAAAAGAAAAAAATGTTAAAAGATATGGTTGTATTTTGGCTGGCTGCAAGATAAACGCTTACCTTGCAGAATATAAAACCAAAATTTGTCAGCAGCTCCATCAAACTATTAAAGCATTGATGTCTCGCAAATCCAACAGCTCAGTCTTGTTACAGTATCGTTTTGTTTTAGGACTGAGAATTGAACTGATCCTAAGCAGCGAATAATTCCTACTTAAGCTGCTACTACTGATCTTGCAACTCTTTCAAATTGAGCTAAAGAAACCCCATTTATTGTTGTGCCAAGAGCTAGCAAACAAACGACGGCGTAACTAAATATTCTAGACTACCTTTCAGTATCACAGCTAGAGATTTTTTCACTGATAAAATCAAAGAAACGACAACATTCAGAATAACAGGCCTGTTATATCTTATTTTAATCCAAAAGGAAAAATCTGTCAGGCACGTACTTGGGATAGACTTTTTCTAACGCTGGGCTAAAATGCTTTTAGCGACGAGCAGGATTTGTGTTAGGCTTTTCACCTTTTATAACAACTGCTCAAATATCGAATGATTATTTTTAAATTTTCAAAAACAGTGTTCTCGCAAAGTTTTTGAGACACTCTCGCAAAAACGCGACTTTTTAATATAAAATAAGCCCTAAAGAACGAAAGAAACGATTGATTGAAATTTTAAAAAGAAAAAGCACGCGCGCGGGACGGAAGCTTTCAATCTGATCTTGGAAACCACACAATTTTGATTTATAGGTGAGAGGGAAAAACCGTTAATCGTTTTTGATTTTTTTTAATTGCCCTAAACTGGTAGAGTGCCTCAAGTCTTTTTGCAACTAGCAAAATCGATATTTTTTAACGGCTCTACCGATTTTATATAATATTGCTACCCATAATTGTTTGAATGACGGGCAAACGAATACAAAACTAAAAGCAGTGTATTTAAAAGGAGTATTATGGATAAGCGACAACAGCGACTTGTTTATGTGGATCAGAAATTTAGTAGTTAATAAAAGATTATTCACAGACAAAAACATCATTTTCACGCTCCCCCAAACGTAAGGAATTATATTAAGCAATAAGCTAAAATGCAACAAAACCACTTTGAGAAATAAATGGCTATATTCTGCTATTTATTTGAATTTGATTTAGAGTTCTAATCAACTAACCAAATTCGCCCCCAGTGTTAGCATAAGCCAAGAAATTTATTTCAAATTCCCATTACCTTGCATTTTAGCTTATTGCTTGATATAATTTCTTACGTTTGGGGGAGCGTGAAAATGATGTTTTTGTCTGTGAATAATCTTTTATTAACTACTAAATTTAACCACAACTTAGAACTTGTTTTGCTTTGAGATCCTTGGAACAAGTCCATTCAGAAACCGTCATTACATATTCCATTATACTAAAGGTGCCAACTTTGTGACTCCGCAGGTTACCATGGCAAGTTTTGATGATCTGTGTCAAGGAGAGATAAAGAATTATTCTTTTAACTTGGCAGATCTGAGCAAAAAAACGACAACCAAAGAAAGGATAGATTCTCTCTGTGATAAAATCACTGAAACATTAACGTCCTTGGAAACGGCATCCGAAAAACGAATTGGGTCCTTCTGTATCGGAAAAACGTATGCCACAAAAAAAAAAAAATTGTAAACGTTTTGACCCTATGAATAAAAATACTTGGAAGATGGAAGGGATATCAAAACGCTGGTATGATTATGCTGCATACAAACCAGAAGGACATGATGGTGAATGCAAACCAGGAGAATATGATGGTTTGGTTGTGTTGGGTGCTGTAACCCGCGATATGCTGAATTCGAATCGCGACAAAAAATATTGGAATCAACAAAACTACGCGCTGGCACTAGAGAGCTCTTTGATCACCTACTACGCTTATGATGTCTGTGATAAGCGTTTGGCAAACACATCTTTGGAGTCAGGAAAACGTCAAAAGATACTATCGGCTGGTTATGTTGTCTATGTGGCCTTCAAGTACGCGAAAGAAACAGAGAAAACGAAGGAGCCGGAGCAATCGGAGCAATCGGAGCAATCGGAGCAATCGGAGCAATCGGAGCAATCGGAGCAATCGGAGCAATCGGGGCACTCGGAAGGAATTGGAGCAATTGAAAGCATCGGAGCAATCAGAGAAATCGTCGGTATTGGAGCAATCGGATCAATCGTAGCAATGGAAGCAATGGGAGCAATGGAAGCAATGGTGGCAATGGGAGTAATCGGAGCAATCGGATCAATCGGAGCAGTCGGAGGAATCGGAGGAATCGGAGCAGTCGGAGCAATCGGAGCAGTCGGAGCAATGGGAGCAATCGGAGCAATCGGAGCAATCGGAGGAATCGAAGTAATCGGAGCAATCGGAGTAATCGGAGCAATCGGAGCAATCGGAGCAATCGGAGCAATCGGAACAATCGTAGCAATCGGATCAATCGGAGCAATCGGAGCAATCGGAGCAATCGGAACAATCGTAGTAATCGGAGCAATCGGAGCAATCGGAGCAATCGGAGCAATCGTAGCAATCGGAGCAATCGGAGCAATCAGAGCAATCGGAGCAATCGGAGCAATCGGAGGAATCGGAAGAAACGGAGGAATCGGAAGATGTCGAAGACTCGGAAGGGCTCGGCAAAGCCGGAAAGACTTTTACTAAAATAGAGCCTGCGATGCTCAACTGTATTTCTTCTATTTTTTTTATCCTTAGTACAACGAACTAGAGAACTTTTTCCTAAATAGGCGCAGTCAAATTGAATTTTAATGTAAACGCCCGCTTTAAAAGGTGGAGGGGGTGTATCGAAATCATAGTTTGCCTTTGGGGATCAGAACGTTCCAAATTGGTTGATAACAAAAATGGTTTAAAACATTAATTGTCATTCAGACGATTTATGTAATAATAGTTGGCTTGTCTGTACACGGCTCACGCCTAATTTTTTCTGTTTCCATAGATGGGGTAATGTAAATTGCCGGTGATAATCTAGATTGACAATAATTAATATTTTGCTCACATAGTAGCGACATAGAGGCTTTGAGTGAATAAGGGGAGGGTCCAGAGTGTATATGTTAGGACTAATAAAAAAGTTCGGCTCATTCAGGCCTTTATAATATGTTGGCAAGATAACGGGGTCGTGGGTCCCTACCCTAGATCCGCCACTGAAGATGGAGATCATTCCCTACATTACGCCACACTGATCGGTCTACAGACTGATGCAAGATTCGTTTTACGATCAACAAGGGGTAAAAACATTTCAGATAGTCATTCATAGCATTTTCTACTCACCCATGATTAACATTTGAGGGCCCGACCTGTTAACGATGTCAATATCTAAACCAAATGTGACAATGAAGACTAAATTTCCAACCCTTACGCGCAGTCGACGAGAAAGATTAGGTATCCGTTTGCATAAAAAGAGGATGTCGTATCCTCGTCTGGTGGCGTTAGTTTTGATTAACTGTGTCAAGGAGCCAATACAAGTATTTCAAATACAAGTAAAGGACCGTTACATATAAAACTTTTGAAATGTGACAGGATAGAAAATGATTGGTAAGAAAGAAGCTAAATGTCACTAAGTAAATTAAGTACTTCATTGGTTTATCCCTGTGGTTTTGCCGTTATTATAAGTTTTGAATTCGAGTATTCCTGTTATAATTTAGTACATCTGAGGAGAAAAATAGGCAAGAAAGGATAGCTGCACTTTGTGATCAAGTCGCTCACACAAAATAATCCTTGGAAACGGGAAGAAAAGGGAAGGAAAGAAAAAGAAAATTGGATCTTTCTATATCAGGAAAACGTACGATCAGAAAAAAATAGACCTAAAGTGTGCTTTGATCCTTATAATAATACTTTGAATGTAGCCGGTATAAGTAAGCGCTGGTGCCACAAATACCGACCAGATGGATGTAAATTTGGTTTGGTTTTGTTGGGTACCCTAACCAGCGCTATGCTTAGTAAGAACCTAGGGAAGCAAAGTGTTTGAAATCATCGGTTATACGTGCTGACCCTAGGCTTATGATGTCTGTGACAATAGTTTGGCAAACACAGCTTTGGATCCAGGAAAGTTGTAATCGTCACTGTCTGCTGGTTATGTTGTCTAAGTGGCCCTCAAGTACGCGAAAGAAACAGAGAAAACGGAGGAGCTGGAGAAATCGGATGAATCGGAGAAATCGGAGAAATGGATGGAATCGGAGAAATCGGACGAATCGCAGGAATCGGAGGAATCTGAGGAAACGGAGATATCGGAGGAATCGGAGAAATCGGATGAATCGGCGAAATCGGAGGAATCATATCGGAGGAATCGGAGAAATCGAAGGAATCGGAGAAATCGAGGGAATCGGAGAAATCGAAGGAATCGAAGAAGCTAGAGCAATCGGAGGAAACAAAGAAGCTGGAGCAATCGGAGGAAAAGAAGGAAACGAAGGAAACGAAAAACTGAAGCAACTGGGGCTTCAGGCTAATTAACCTGCGATCAGGCCGTCTGTTGTAATTTTGCTTGGCAAAACCATTCCCGCCTTGACAAGAAACGAAAATCACAGGTTACGGGTTATAAAAGAGCGCTTTTATGTAACATGTTGTTGTCTTATATTTTCCATCATTTCATTATGTGAGAGGCTTCTGCACGAGCAACAAATTGATATAATTCAGAAGCTTTGATTTCAAGCAGCTTTGATACTGCTTGTGGAGCTTGCCAAGTAGTTGCCATATACACAAGGGTTTAGCCAAAATCATTAGGCTTGTCCTTTACAATAGTACTTTCACAAAGTAAAAATTCCACAATCTCCCAGTTTCGAAAAAATTATCTATCGTCAACTTTATGATTACCTTCAGGATAATAGCCTCTTAAACACGTACCAATCTGGCTTTCGATCAATGCACAGCACGCTAACATCGCTGCTTGAGACAACGAACAACTGGTCAATTAATATTGACAACGGTCTCTTAAATGGCGTGCTATTTATTGATCTTAAAAAGGCCTTTGATACAATCGATCATGAAATAATTTTGCGGAAACTTGCGAACTATGGGGTTGATCAAAGTGCTCTACGATTTTTTGCGTCCTACTTATGTAATAGATCCCAAAAATGCAGTGTCAATGGAGCGTTATCCAGTGCAAGTAGATTAACCTGCGGGGTTCCCCAGGGAAGTATACTGGGACCTCTGCTCATTTTAATATATAAATGATCTTCCTAATTGCCTCGATATATCCTGCGCAAAAATGTTTGCCGACGATACTAATATCACCGTCCCTGGTTGCACTTTTGCCGAACTCGAACAAGCAACCAACTCTGAACTTAACAATCTTTATAGCTGACTAAAAGCAAATAAGCTTAGTCTAAACATTGCGAAAACTGAGTTTATGGTGATTAGTACTCGTCAAAAGTTTCTTGCAGAAAATTGTAGTGAGATTAATATCCAATTAGATGGCCATCCAATTTATAGAGTTGAGCATGCCAAATCATTAGGTTTAATTATTGATGACCGACGTTCATGGTCTAATCACATCAAAGAACTATGCAGGAAGATATCCTCGGCAATAGGTGCTCTGAGGCGCATCAGGTCTCTCATTTCTCAGTCCACTGCAGTACAAATATATAACGCTTTAATCCAACCTCATTTCGATTACTGTGCCCCCGTTTGGGATGGATTGAGTTCTTATCTATGTGAGAAACTACAAAAATTGCAAAACCGAGCAGCTAGGGTTATTCTGCAAGCCAACTGTGAGGTAAACTCAAGCCTGCTTCTTGAAACTTTGAAGTTGGACCACCTATCATTGAGAAGAAGAAAGCAGAAAGCTATAATGATGTTTAAATCCCTTAACGGGTTAGCCCCAGTGTACTTGCATGATTTATTCAGTGAGCGACACACAGACTATGACCTGCGTGATTCTTTCCGTAAGTTAAACTTACCCAAGCCGCGTACCGATTATTTGAAACGTAGCTTTGGCTATAGCGGTGCCTTACTGTGGAATTGTATTCCTGAAAATATTAGGGCGATGAGATCAATTGGGCAGTTTAAGAAGGAAATCAACCGCGCACTTGAAACATTCGATTCCCACTCGGCAATCTTGTAAATCAGTTTTTATAGTTATTTTAATTTCTATAAATGATTGTAATTAAAATACTATTAGTGTAACTGAAGATTTTTAACCGAGTTTAAATAAAGATCTACTACTACTACTACTACTACTACTACTACTACTACTACTACTACTACTGGTGATTCTCAAAACTGATCGCCAAACAAAGTAAAAGAAAACACGCGGATTTAAATAATAGAGTCCTCTCATAACTACAGAATAGCAATACATTAACGAACTGTGCTGGGCTTCAGTGATTCCAGTTGTTATTTCTGGTCAGTATATAAGTCATAACGAGCCAGAGATAAGCGGAAGTTCAAAAATTCATACAGTCTGGTTGCTATGCAGTGACATCATAGTTCAGCTCAATAGCTATCATCGGATTTGATTTGCGGTTTCATTGCGGTTTCACCGCTTTTGCACTCTCTGTCACTAGATGAGATTATGTACAAACTCCCGTGGAGTAATTTAGCCTGTTTATGTTCGGGGGCTGGATTGATCTTTTGAGGTTTTATGAGCCCGTTTAGTGGAAAATTTCCAACCGAATTTGCTAGAATTCATCCTGCAGTCCTACAACACGGCGGGCTTTTTGATCGGCGAGAATCCAAAGAAGAGTTAGCCATTGCCTCCACGTTCGGCGTCGTTTCCGCCATTATTCGTCAAAAACTTAAAGCAGACGAAAAGGACAAATTCGTCTGGTTGGTGGATGAAATATATAAATTTCCTGAAGATCGGTGACCAAACAGTGCTGCCTGTAGACAATTCAAGATCAACTTTACATGTAAACTTACAGGATATCCAAAATATTCAAGAGCAAAAATTAAAGCTTGAACTCTTTTAAATTTAAAGGTCATAACATCGGTCACTGGTGAACGATAATATGAAAATTCTCGCAAAAATTTTGTGCGTTATGTTCGATTCCCTCCAAATTTTGAACAAAGCGTGACAGCATTCCTCCTGATAATTAATGCACAGTCCTATTTTATCATATGACCAATTTGGAGACAAAATTACTTGAGGCCGTCCGCTTTTGTTGTAGGGCCTTACGGCTTTTTCCAGTCCCGCTCGCGCAAATGCGTACGGCCCTCATACGGGACTTTCATCAATGGTTTTGCAAAGAAAAGTTTCGCAGGGCCGTACGGGTCATAGGATAATAGGTAATACTCCCCCCTAATGCTCCCCCCCCCTCTGATCAGTCAGAAATTTTCGTATGACGCCCCCCCCCCCCCCCCCCCTTCACACTTCACACACCTTTTATAAACAAACCACCCACCTGTTATTGCTATGAGGTAATGTTTGTTCCAGGCGTGGATATACAGCAATACTACATGTTTACTTGTTGGACATCCGTATCTGGAACAAACATGACCTCGAAGCAGTGTTTAACAAAGCCATCCGATTCCACTTCTGAATCACTTGATTGCGAATCCGAGTTGCTTGCACTGGAACTCATTTCCTCGTTAACGTTCTCTTGGGTTTCTCGTGGGATGCAAGAATGATCACCACGAGCGTACTGGAGAACTCGTTCAACCAATGCCACTTTACCTCCACTGATCTTAAGACCATGCTGGTTGAGGTACATCTTCAATCTGCTGCAATATGATTATCTATGTTGTAGTGAAATTATGATTTTGGTGCAATTTTGTTCGCACTGGTTCAAATTTATTTTGAACCAGTGCAAAATATTTGAACTGGAGCAAAATATTTTCACCAGGGCAAAATATTTGCACTGGTGTATAACTATATTCTACTGTTGAAATGTTGTTTACAATTCAAATTTTAAAAGCCAGAAACGCGTTATCACTGAGAAGAATTAATAGATAATCGTATTGCAACAGATTGAAATTGCAGTTTAGCCACAGAACAGATCATCAAGCCTTTCAGTGAGAACTATAAACACTTGAAATAAAATGTTAACCCCCTTCTCCTCTTGAGTGACTTATTTTACTTTGAGCCTCCCCTATCCTTGCTTTGATTTTACTTTATGCCCCCCCCTCTGGTTTTCCAACCCCCCCTCCTGATAATTATTGCACAGTCTCTTATAAAGCTGCTTGTCAGCGCTCTTTCTAACTTATGCACATTTATTCTATCAATGAAAAACTAGCCAAATATTACCTTTGCTTAAAGAGGCACTGTGAGATATGTCTCTTTCCCACGAACCCGGCATCTTCAGACCAATCGAGTTTATTCAAAATCACGATTTAATCAATCCCCCGCACACTCGGGGACAAATACTTTGATTTTTGAGCGGAGGCTATCCAGTGTTTCGCGTCGAGGAAATCTTTTTCGGAGAAAGAACGGAAGTTCCATCCAACAAAGTACTATAAAGGCCGAATTAGACGGTAAGATTTTTGCCTACAACCATCGCATGCAACCTTCTCACGTCATGCTTACGACATGACTTAGGTCAGAATCACACATCTACAACATTTCACTTACAACTCGCGAAAATCGCCTGCGATTCATTAATTTTTGATCGATCGGGACTGGGACCCACAACAAATTAACAAGATGGCCGACGCAGGGTTTGTTGCGGCGGCTACGGTTGTTTGTTGTTTGTTGCGGCGAAGGAAAAAGATAAGGCAAAGAAAGACAAGAGAGAAGGAATGGTTGAAACGGAGGAAGGACATGGGAGCGTTTAGAGAAATTATTCAAGAGTTACGCTTGGAAGACGAAGGAAACTATCGGCGATATCTACGAATGGATGCTACAACATTTGAGGTACGGTATTTTAATCTTGAAAAAAATTCTAGATTTTCGACCTGTTTAATTCGTTGCTGATTGTGTATTATATCACATTCTTACTTGTTGACACTGTGTGGAGGGGGACATTGGGGGGTAGCCCATACCGCAATAACGCAGCATAAAATAAAAAATACCGCAATACCGCAACGAAAATCGACAAAATACCGATACCGCAGGTATGGATATCAGTCGGGTACAAATATTTTTGGAGGGATGTAGGATAAGCGATCTAGTTACGGTCAGTTGCGCGTTTTTCGTAGTCGTAGTAAGACTTATCTCGAAGAAGGAACTAAAGCTTTCGCAGCAAATGATCACGTGACACTCTCGTAACAGTTTCAGGTTGCATACCTAAAATGTTAATTGCTCTCTACAAGTGATATCCCTTTGTCCTCTTAACACTCAGAATTCACTATTATAATCAACTTTCGCTTTTTCTCCGAGAATGAAGCTCAGCAGTTGCTCAGCAGTAGTTGTTTTTTGTTACAGCAACTGATCACGTGACTCACTCGTAAGAGTTTAATACAGTTGTTTTTTGTTTAATTAATATCTCTCTCAAGTACCGTATTTATTCGATTAAACGCCGCGGCGTTTATTAAATTTTTCCTGATTCTAGTACGGCGTTTATTGGAGGGCGGCGTTTATTCGAGGGCGGCGTTTATTTAAAATCCAATTTATTTCTTACAAACAATAGCAACTAAACGTTTGAATTTTTTAAAAACAGAAACATGTTTCAGTGTTAATTTGTCTGAAATGTCATTTACTTTATCGTTCTCACTTTGCATTTTAATACGATTGCGATGCATGTCATAGAATAAAGTTCACTCAATTTCAATGTCACGTCCTCTTCGTATATTATTCGAATAAACGCCGCATCATGGGTGCGGCGTCTATTCGAATAAATAGGGTAAGTTGGATTTATTTCCCCTGGTTTTCCTGTCTTCGGTACCATGTAAACGCGGTACGATGTACTACTCGTTTCGGTATCAAATCACTATTTTGGTATAAAACTGAAAAAAACACTATTTTGCGTAAATCATGTAAACTTGGTATAACTTCATACCGGTATACCGGAATGAAACTCATACCGGTGTCATGTAAACAGCCCCTTAGTTCTGCATAAAATTATAAGTGCAGCGAAACGTGACACTCGGTTCCGAACACTAGCCTACAGTCAAGCCGACCAAGGCATTAGTTTATAAGAAATGCCTGAAAGCTGAGAAAGTGTATCGTTTCTTGTCTTTCTTTGTGACTTTTGTGACCGTTGTAGAGAGAATTCCCATCATGTGATGTTACAAGCGATACAAACTTACTAAACACAGTTTCTAAGCTTTATAACCATTTTCTCTGCTTTCGGAAGTTCTCACCGCCCTTTCCCTCTTCATAAAAGATCGCCACAGTCTATTATTATTTCTCTTGTCTCGTCTGTCTCTGTGGCCGCCATGACAAAGGACACAAAGGTCATAAACCAAAACCATCCAACTGCAACGTGTTCGCAACTCCTTGTCAGTGTTTCAGATTGTCTCCTACTTAGACAACTCACGCAGAAGGGGTAGAGATTATATCTTGGGATCTCTAGGAGTGTTTTTTTCATAATACTATTTGGGGAATGACAGCAAAAGTCAGCAAATCATCAGCCTGTCAAATACCGAAATACCGCGCAAAAAAACGTGTTTCACCGAATACCGCTGTCCGAAATAATCAAATACCGCATACCGCAGTCTCAAACAATACCGAAATACCGCGTTAAAAATTAAAATTTACCGAAATACCGCACGAAAAATGGGCCAACACCGCGATACCGCGAACCCCAATGTCCCCCTCTGTGTGTTACTTTTATTTTTCTTATAAGTTTGAAGAAATGGCTTCATTTTAATTCATCACTAATTTCGATCGACGCGAAGATCAAAGTGATGTAGTCTGAATTGAACAATTTCAACAAACTCTTTAATTTAGTTTCAATGATAATGAAAATGTTACTTGCGAAGAGGAAATCTGAAAATTTTAAAGCTATGAGCCTAATATATCTAAAGGAAAAAAGAGCACTGTCTGTTACTTTTGAAAATATTAACAACATACAGTGTACATAGTAATTAGCTTAAATTAAAATTGTACACTATGATCTAATCAATATAAAATTTATGCTTTCTTGAACTTACGAAAAAACTGCTTAATCAAAATCAACGAATGAAGCTCAATTGTCTAACAATAATATCTATAATCTTTTAAATAATGAAATCTATTAAATTGTTATGTTCTATATGTATTACAGGACCTTTTGCATAAAATCACACCATTAATCAAGAAAAAAGACACAAACATGAGAGAAGCAATCCCTCCAGAAGAAAGGCTTGCTGTAACCCTGAGGTTTTTAGCAACAGGAGAGTCTTTTTCAAGTCTCCAATATCAGTACAGGATTAGTCAGCCAACATTGTCCACCATCATAATCCCTGAAGTTTGTGAGGCAATATACAAAGTTCTCAAAGATCATTTCAAGTGCCCAAATACTCCACAAGAGTGGCTATCTGTGGCAAAACTTTTTGAAGAAAGGTGGCAACTCCCTAACTGTATTGGGGCTGCAGATGGAAAGCATGTGCGAATACTCCATCCAAAAAATAGTGGCTCTGAATTTTATAACTATAAGGGGTACTATAGCATTGTACTCATGGCAGTGGTTGATGCCGACTACAAGTTTACGTTTGCAGATGTTGGCTGCCAAGGTCGTATTAGTGATGGGGGTGTATTGAAAAATTCACAGTTTTGGAAAACACTTGCTGCAGGTAGTATATGATGATTACATTAACCCAATTATTAGAATTTGGCATACAATTTTCCTTTGGTCGGACAAGCCCACAATAATTCTATATACTGACATGCAGCTAGATCATATGATTCTCAAATATGTTGATTTAGGATATTGGCAATTGTAGTACTTGCAAGTGTAAGTTGATTATATTGCAATATTATGCTCGGTGCCTTTGCTGTTTGAATTTTTTTTTACTTTTTTCAGCAATTTTTTTTATGTACTTAAAGAACAGTAGGGAATTTTTGACATTTTGCTCAAACTTTTTGAACTTAATTAATAAGATTAATTTATCTATAAAACAAAACATACAATTAGTTACTTATAATAATTTATCTATCTTCAAGGTGCTTTAGGACTCCCAGAACCCTCTCTACTTCCACAATCCATGGATCAGTCTTTTGAAGGAGCTGAATCTGTAGAACCAGTTCCATACTTTCTTGCTGGAGATGAAGCATTTCCCCTTGAAGTAAACATCATGAAGCCTTATCCACAAAGAAACCTATCTGAGGAGAAGAGAGTATTCAACTACAGGATCTCAAGAGCAAGGCGTGTCAGTGAAAATGTTTTTGGTATTCTTGCCAGTAGATTTAGAGTATTTCACTCCACCCTTTGTGTACACCCTGAAAGTGCTATAAAAATTGTCCTGTCTGCCATCGCCCTTCATAACTTCTTAAGATCTAAATCACCTGGTTGCTACATACCTCAAGGATCAGTCGACACTGAAGAGTTAAGTGATGGGTCTGTCAAAGAAGGTACTTGGAGACAAGAAATCAAAGACAACCCATTTACACCTTTTCCAAATTCAAGGAAGGGAAGGCAGCCTCGACGAGCTGAAGCTATAAGGGATCAGCTGTGTCAATATGTGAATGGCCCTGGACAAGTACCATGGCAGTGGAAATGCTTGCTTTGACATTTGAATCAGAACATTATTTTGATCATTTAAACCTGTACATGCATGCCCTCATAGAAAACATTCAAGCTCAATTTGAAAAATGAAAAATGAAAACAATGTTTATTTGTTAACAATTCAAAATATATTTTATGCTTCTGTGGTCACTTCTTCAGCAAAATAATATATGGTACCACTAATCAAATATAAACACTATTTATAGTAAGTTTTGATTCAGCTTATTCAGCAAAGAACTATTTTGAACTATTTTCTGTCACAAACTGCAAAATAATTATAAATGTTGTGTTTTGAAATTGGTGCTATATTGATACTTGACTATATAGACAATAATTATTTAATTGCGTTTGATTGAATAGACCAATTTGCTATTTTTTTTTTGAGCTGCATGGTGCATATCAATAAAAAAAGGGAAATGGTACATTGTTAAACACTCCAGAAAGGTGAAGAGTTTCCACTGTTATGTATTCATTTGCATATAATATCAATCACTTTACTGATAATTTTCACTCTGACTGATATCAAACAACATCATACCCAGCCTGAAAAGCTTTTGTAATAATATTTACAACAACAACAACAAAATTATAATCTCAGATATTGCAAAGTTCTCATAGCATAATTTTCATGCAATGTCAGATGAAATAGCTGTGTTCAAGTCATTAAAGTCAATTGTTGTGAGTGCAGTTGATTGATTAGTTTGCCTCGCAGTCATCATTGCCCTGACAATCACCTGCTGAATTTCAATCTTCATCATCTCCTTCGAATACCCATCTGGTATCTTTTTTATCTGCTTTGCTACATAGTTGCCAAAAGCAGTATCGGCATCTTGAGTGGGTACAGGTGTGGCATTTCTTGGTTTCTTGAGCTCTTCTAAACATGTAACCAAAAGCTCTTCCTCCAGTTCTGCTGACTTTCTTTTTTTGGCTTTTGATGTTGGAGGGTTGTTCAACTTGAAAACAGAGATCTGATCCACAAGTAAGCTGTTTTCAAATTGGCTGACATCGGTGATATTTGATGTGCCTGCAGACTCATGATCACTTGACTGATCATCACCAATAACAATTGGATCATCCATGTTAGATGTTGTTTTCCTTGGCGTGATATTGTCCTTCAGGAACTGTAATGATTTGAAGAATGGCCATTTCGAAGTGTACACTTCTTTTCTCCCAGTACCTGAAGTCTTGCTGTTTCGTTCTTTGCCAACCTCCTTTCCAAAGTAGGAGCGGAGTGATCCCATTTTTTTTACCAGGTCTTCTTGAGAAAGACCTAGAAGATATAGCAAGGAATGGCCAGAATTAAATAACAATATTTTGTTACTTTATTTTGTCTATATTTAGAATTATATATATAGAATAAAAATAATTTTTAAAATCATATCATATATTAATATATGGAATAAAAATATTTTATTTTTACAGCGGTTTTCATAAACCCACGATATATAACCACTAACTTTGTAATTATATCCACTATATCAGGGGTTTTTGACATGTTTTGAAAACATAAAATCAAAATTGTATTTCGTTTTACTTTATTTTGTCAACATAGAATTTCAATATTTTATTGCTGGAGCTAAAAATAATACAATAAAAATAATTAAAAAAAAAAACATCAAAAAAATCAAGTACCGGTATTTAACTTTAGAGAAGATTCACCACAAACATATAAGTTAAAAGCTTAATTACTGCATGAACAATAATACAGAAATACTGTACTTCCTCAGTCTCAACCTATTAAACGGTGAAGCATTTGTGTGGAATTGTTAAGCTAAAAACTAATGATTTGAGATTATTTTTCTGTAATTTGTATAGGTAATAGGACTACATGCTGTCCAATTTGGAAATAATTGGATGAAAAAAATTCCGAGGACTGCCAAAATTGGACGAGGCCGTAGGCCGAGTCCAATTTGGCAGTCAGAGGAATATTTTGAATTCAATTATTTCCAAATTGGACAAGCATGTAGTCCTGTTACTTGTTAATTATATCATACCAAACTTATAGTGATGTCCGTACGAACATTGTTTTTAAGATATTTATCTAAACCAGCTTGCATAACCGCTAAACTTCTGGTTCATATTCCTCTCCGTCCTTCCTTCTCACCTTAGCAGAGAACTTGCACCGGCAGTATTTCGTCCAGTTAGTTCATTGAATACGATGTGTTCTAGCTGCCTTGCTTGTCAAACACTTCGATCCATGTTGATGTACCTTTTTGAGTATTTTTGTTGACATCTTATTCTCGCATGAGTTAAATTTTCTCTAGATACTTCTGGAAATCTGTAAATGCCTTCGTGTAGTTCCTTGTCAACTAAACCGATCTAATTTTTAACTGAAAACGTCGCCAAACAAAGATCAATCTGGCCCATCGCCCGCCATTTTGAAACGAGGACTAAGCTGCGCGCTGATAGGATAAAATTACATTTCTATTGTTTTTCTTGAGCTTTGATTGGCTAAAAGAAACTATCCAATTTCTGAGTAATTGGATACTTTCGATAAGAAAAGTCCATTCGAAAACAATCCAAATTAATCTTTAATTTGGACAGTTTGAAAAATATAAAAACAATACCAAAGGTGCTTACCTTCCTTGTTCAGGTTTTGCAAGATTCGCTGTGTTGCTGCATTTCTCGCATCTTTTTTGAAGTAGTCCTGGTGTTTACAGTTGAACAAAACCATTTCCTTGCTCCACAGACCGATGAGAACATCTACTTCCTCGTCAGTAAAGGTGATCTTTTCCTTTTTTATCTTCGCCATGATTGACTCGTCCGCCATGTTTTGGTCCAAATTACGCACCGTCTCCCCCACAAATTTCCCCACAGACTCCCGCACGGTGAGGTATTTTGTACAATTTTCGCTACGACTGTCGCAGGATTTTAAAACAAGTTTTAAAACTCTACAACTTTTTTCTTGTCGCACACAACAGACTTGAGTGAGTTGTAGGATGAAATTACACGACACAATTCATGTCGTAAGCATGACGTGAGAAGGTTGCATGCGATGGTTGTAGGCAAAAATCGTACCGTCTAATTCGGCCTTAAGGTGGCTGAATACAGTTTGCGCGCGCTCTTCAAATTTCAGCTGCTGACGCGAGTTAGCGCGCGCAGAGTTTTGAGAAAAACAAACGTGGCGCCTATTCAGCGATCATTTTATTTCGTCCAGCGTGGATCGCGAAAGTGTTGTTTTTCGTCTTAAAATCAAACAATTTGTTGTTCGTAAAAATGTTTGTTGAATCAATAGATAATATAACGAACCATTGAAGAAATACACTGCCTTTTTGGTCGTTTTGTCTTTGGATCGAGAACCCAGTCAAATGCAACGCATGCGCAGTTGACCAAAAAATTGTGACTGGATGTTTAAGCGAATTTCCTCGGAAACGTGCTGATTTCTACGAAACCACTCATTAGAATTTCACGAAATTTGGCACAATAATAGTTCCGAATATGCCGAACTCACCTGCCATCAAAAATTTGAAATCTAACAGAGGAGATTTTTACAAAACCTACACATATAAGACCACATATTACGGAAGATCCCTCTGTCAAAATTACATGAGACTAGTATTAACATGCAAATATTTTTACGAGTTTACTGGAGTCAAACGGTGGACAAAATCTAATGACTAGATTTTGCAAAAATAAATGAAGCCAAATATTGCAGGCCCATTTACAATCCACCGTGTTGCCATGGCAACACCCTAAAAGCTCAACAAAAATATGAAAATATATAGCTTGTTGCTTAATCGTATGCCTCACCAATTTTGGACGCCCAGACGTTAGTGGTTTTAAAATGACAATGGATGACGCATAGGTACAGTGAAACTGTGTTCAGCCACCTTAAGCCAATCACTGTGCGAGTTTGAGCTGGACAGCTCGCGACTTGAATACATGACGTGTTTTCAAAAACCTTAAAAGCATAATTCAAGATGGCTTCCGCCGCGAAGAGATCTACACATGTAGAAGTCCGAGTTTTGCAACGGATATTTACAGAAGGAAGTGACAATGAAGGAATGTCTAGTGGTGAAGAGTCAGAAATTGATCGGCAACTAACGGATTCGAGGGAAGAATCAAGGTAAGAAACTTATAAGAGTTGAGTCGAGTTTAGCACGTGGTCGAATACTGGTGTCGCAGGTGGTTTGAAAGGCAATAAAATGATATTTAGATGTGCGATTTACATTTGAAACCTTGCTTATTGCTTGGAATTCATGTTTCGATTTACTTTTGGAAAGATATCTGGATGATAAAGGGGTTTTTACAACAACAGCAAAAACAAATTCGAGGGACGTGAGCTAGCTACAGCTAGTCACTTTGGATGTGCAAGGATCCCATTTAATGCACGAAAATGTTATTCGCACGTAAATCTATTCCATCAATTGAAGTTGTATTTATGTTTTGTATTCTTTTGAGATTTGTTATTTGACTTTTGAGTTTTTATACATAAAATATGTGACCTTGTTTTACATTTACATTGATTAAGTCGCAAAAAATTATATTTGAATAATTATATACACACGTTTGTTTACAACTAGAAATCGTTTATTCTACGGCCTAGCTTTTATGTTAGGGTTCACAAATATTGAGCTTAGAAAAGTTGGGTTTTCAAGTGTGCCATTTAAGAATTATGTTCCAGTGAGTTTTCTCAAAGCTACAGATTGCTTAATGCTGTGACATCATTTTCTCACTTGAATTTTCAAGTGAAAGCTCATAATGCCACTCCCATCACTTCAATAACAAAATAAAATCTTAAAAACATGCTGTTCTGAGTTTCTCAGATAGTGATTTGGAGAGCTTGACTGTGTTGATTGCCAATATGAAACCATCTGCAATTTGTAGCCAGGCCGTAGGAACATGGGTAGGTTCTGCATGTACTGGAGCACACATTATGTAAAACAAAAAGGAACAAATAACGACAATACAAACGCAATACAAGACCAAAAATACAATACCTCACAAACAATAGAAGTGGGTACCGGTACATGCAGAAAGACCCAGAACATGGGGGTTTGATGGCAGTCGAAAATTATTGATAATTACTGTAGAGTGCTAAAAACATACTTTCCTTTAGCGTATGAAAGTATGCTTTAAATTATTATTATTATTTTTATTGCAGTTACCCTTGATTATAAGGCACTGGTCATGCTCATAAAAAGAAAGGAAGATAATGGCAGTGCTGATGAACATGTGGATGGTCTTTGCAAAAGGGAGTTGGACACAGAATGTTGTGTGTTCTGCAAAGTTATAAGGGAAGGTTATCATTGTACATGTGTAATAACCATATGAATGTCTACATTATCACACCAAATATGCACAGGTCATTTTATGTTGTCAATTGCTGTATATTTACATGTAAGTTTCAGTTTTTTGCCTTGAAAACATGTACAGTATACAGTGTATGTAGACTGGTAGACAACTACATGTAATCCACAACCTGCAACATTTTCAAAGTATATAATTAAATACTATTAATAAATAACTGTCACCTTTCTTAAATTTATTGAACCCTTTATTCTTGTAACAGTTACCATTAACATGTACTTATTATTATAGGGATGTGCATGTCCAGGGATTCCACATGGGGAAGCCTGTGCTGAATGATTTTCAAAGAGCAAGGCAAATATTGGCAGGTTAGTGAAACAAATATCTCAGTGCTCAGCCTATGGGCCTTGGCTTTGGTCTAAAACATAAATGTGTACATGTAACTGTTATATATACAGTTAAATTACCCTATAACCCTTAATAACCCTACATTTGACTGAAATCTTAATAGCAGAACTAAAAAAATCTTTATGGTTTTCAGGGTCAACAGAACATAGGTTTCTGGATATCATTAAAGAAATTGTGACTCAATCACTGCCAGTGGATAAATTGCAATACTTCTTTAAAGACAAAGCTGTTACTGAAACATACTTGTTGAATCAGGTTACATTCTGTGAGGAAATGGTTCAGGTGCACTCACAAACACTTCCAAGGAGCAGTGGAAAAGAGTTAAAATGACTTAGTCTGAAGGGAAAGTAAAATAAAAATGTTTGTCAAATGTAACTAAAGGCAGTGATGCCTTCCCAGCATACCTCTAAAATTATTTTTAATGTTGATTTTACACACATTAAGAGTACATGTATATGTATATTTTTTTGAACCACAATTGAAAATCTAGGCAAATGTTGTATATCCTTTCTGGTACATCCAGGTAGGAGTCCTGTCATCGCTATATGCCTGAGTGCTTCTGGGATATATAACATGATTAATATTTTTGAGCCGCATTTGAAAATCTAGGCAAATGTTGTATATCCTTTCCGGTTCATCCAGGTAGGAGTCCTGTCATCGCTGTATGCCTGAGTGCTTCTGGGATATATAACATGATTAATATTTTTGAGCCGCATTTGAAAATCTAGGCCAATGTTGTATATCCTTTCTGGTTCATCCAGGTAGGAGTCCTGGCATCGCTGTATGCCTGAGTGCTTCTGGGATATATAACATGATTAATATTTTTGAGCCGCATTTGAAAATCTAGGCAAATGTTGTATATCCTTTCTGGTTCATCCAGGTAGGAGTCCTGGCATCGCTGTATGCCTGAGTGCTTCTGGGATGTATAACATGATTAATATTTTTGAGCCGCATTTGAAAATCTAGGCCAATGTTGTATATCCTTTCTGGTTCATCCAGGTAGGAGTCCTGTCATCGCTGTATGCCTGAGCGCTTCTGGGATATATAACATGATTAATATTTTTGAGCCGCATTTGAAAATCTAGGCAAATGTTGTATATCCTTTCTGGTTCATCCAGGTAGGAGTCCTGTCATCGCTGTATGCCTGAGTGCTTCTGGGATATATAACATGATTAATATTTTTGAGCCGCATTTGAAAATCTAGGCCAATGTTGTATATTCTTTCTGGTTCATCCAGGTAGGAGTCCTGTCATCGCTGTATGCCTGAGTGCTTCTGGGATATATAACATGATTAATGTTTTTGAGCCGCATTTGAAAATCTAGGCCAATGTTGTATATCCTTTCTGGTTCATCCAGGTAGGAGTCCTGTCATCGCTGTATGCCTGAGTGCTTCTGGGATATATAACATGATTAATATTTTGAGCCGCATTTGAAAATCTAGGCCAATGTTGTATATCCTTTCTGGTTCATCCAGGTAGGAGTCCTGTTATCGCTGTATGCCTGAGTGCTTCTGGGATATATAACATGATTAATATTTTGAGCCGCATTTGAAAATCTAGGCCAATGTTGTATATCCTTTCTGGTTCATCCAGGTAGGAGTCCTGTCATCGCTGTATGCCTGAGTGCTTCTGGGATATATAACATGATTAATATTTTTGAGCCGCATTTGAAAATCTAGGCAAGTGTTGTATATCCTTTCTGGTTCATCCAGGTAGGAGTCCTGGCATCGCTGTATGCCTGAGTGCTTCTGGGATATATAACATGATTAATATTTTGAGCCGCATTTGAAAATCTAGGCCAATGTTGTATATCCTTTCTGGTTCATCCAGGTAGGAGTCCTGTCATCGCTGTATGCCTGAGTGCTTCTGGGATATATAACATGATTAATATTTTGAGCCGCATTTGAAAATCTAGGCCAATGTTGTATATCCTTTCTGGTTCATCCAGGTAGGAGTCCTGTCATCGCTGTATGCCTGAGCGCTTCTGGGATATATACACTGTAACATGATTAATATTTTTGAGCCGCATTTGAAAATCTAGGCCAATGTTGTATATCCTTTCCGGTTCATCCAGGTAGGAGTCCTGTCATCGCTGTATGCCTGAGCGCTTCTGGGATATATAACATGATTAATATTTTTGAGCCACATTTGAAAATCTAGGCAAATGTTGTATATCCTTTCCGGTTCATCCAGGTAGGAGTCCTGTCATCGCTGTATGCCTGAGTGCTTCTGGGATATATAACATGATTAATATTTTTGAGCCGCATTTGAAAATCTAGGCAAATGTTGTATATCCTTTCTGGTTCATCCAGGTAGGAGTCCTGGCATCGCTGTATGCCTGAGCGCTTCTGGGATATATAACATGATTAATATTTTTGAGCCGCATTTGAAAATCTAGGCAAATGTTGTATATCCTTTCCGGTTCATCCAGGTAGGAGTCCTGTCATCGCTGTATGCCTGAGTGCTTCTGGGATATATAACATGATTAATATTTTGAGCCGCATTTGAAAATCTAGGCCAATGTTGTATATCCTTTCTGGTTCATCCAGGTAGGAGTCCTGTCATCGCTGTATGCCTGAGTGCTTCTGGGATATATAACATGATTAATATTTTGAGCCGCATTTGAAAATCTAGGCAAATGTTGTATATCCTTTCTGGTTCATCCAGGTAGGAGTCCTGTCATCGCTGTATGCCTGAGCGCTTCTGGGATATATAACATGATTAATATTTTGAGCCGCATTTGAAAATCTAGGCCAATGTTGTATATCCTTTCTGGTTCATCCAGGTAGGAGTCCTGTCATCGCTGTATGCCTGAGTACTTCTGGGATATATAACATGATTAATATTTTGAGCCGCATTTGAAAATCTAGGCCAATGTTGTATATCCTTTCTGGTTCATCCAGGTAGGAGTCCTGTCATCGCTGTATGCCTGAGCGCTTCTGGGATATATAACATGATTAATATTTTTGAGCCGCATTTGAAAATCTAGGCAAATGTTGTATATCCTTTCCTGTTCATCCAGGTAGGAGTCCTGTCATCGCTGTATGCCTGAGCGCTTCTGGGATATATAACATGTTTAATATTTTGAGCCGCATTTGAAAATCTAGGCCAATGTTGTATATCCTTACTGGTTCATCCAGGTAGGAGTCCTGGCATCGCTGTATGCCTGAGTGCTTCTGGGATATATAACATGATTAATATCTTGAGCCGCATTTGAAAATCTAGGCAAATGTTGTATATCCTTTCTGGTTCATCCATGTAGGAGTCCTGGCATCGCTGTATGCCTGAGCGCTTCTGGGATATATAACATGATAAATATTTTGAGCTGCATATGTAAAGCTAGGCAGGTTGTTTCATCGATCGTAGAGTCAGCACTTCTCTTGATATAACCTTGTTTCTACAAGTAGTAACTAAGTCAGCAATTCTTTTGTTATATGTTTGTTACAGGAATTTGCTTTTGTTATATGGATATTCTAATAATGCAGTTTTACGTGATCATAAGTTAAACAAAGATACTGTATAACTTAGTCATGAAACAATACAAGCAGGTTATCTTGACCTTGTTAATTGGTCACATCAAACTTGCAAGATCGTTACTACAGTGGTTTGAATAAACTCTTGTTGGCACAAGTCCTGGCTGAATTTGTACTGTTTGGACGAGTACCAGTTAGCTACAACCCAAGGCCGGATTCACATAACCCTCCTAAGTTAAGACAATTCTAAGTATTGTTTCTTAACAATAGTCTATTGTCATTCCAACAATGGGCCATTGTTAAGAAACAGTACTTAGGATATTTCTAAACTTAGGAGGGCTTCGTGAATCCGGCCCCTGGGCAATACTTCTTGGGACAGTCACTGAAATTGCACGCAAAAAATACCCTTCCCTAATATAATAATAATGATAATAATAATAATTTTTTGATTAATTACTTAATAAATTCCTTTACAAAATAATAATAATAATACTAATATTTAACCAGGGATCCCACTCGCCTTGGCGGTTTTCAGTGGGGCCCTGCAAATTAATAATAAATTTTAACCTATATAAAAAATATACAATCCTAGCTAAAAACATCAATAAAAATGTTAAAAATACAATATCAAAAAGGTAAAGAAGTAAAACCTACTTAGAACGTTGTTATCACGTGCTATTTCAGTCCCCACCTACCCACAGCAATGTTAATTGCCGTTAAAACATTTTGTACCCGTGAGGTCAACATTGCACTAGGGGGGGGGGGGGAGGGGGAATGCGTTATATTGCAGAGTTATTTCGGTAGTGTCCCAGGAGTATTGGCCAGGGTTGTAGATCCGTGTACCTCAGAAGCGCGTGACGAGCTTGGTTTCGCAAGCGAGCGTGTGTCTTTTAAGAGTTAATTTTCCTAGTCGTTCTAAAATAGTCATCGAAATCCCGAGATGTCTGCAATGTTCGGCTGATGTTAATATATACTCATGCGTAATATACCCCCCACCCCATCCTAAAAAGCTATTTTTTATCAGGTTTGAACTTGGGCATAGAGACATTGGACGAGTCGTATATTTCGTTTGTGTGGGGACGAATCGAGGTAACACGGAATATACAATTGATTGCTACATATTTCAGCTCAACTGATTTTTCATGATTATTTTGGATTTGGGAAATGCTTTGGAAACATGAGTGGGAACAATAACAAAGGGAGATACAGCCGAGTGGAACTCCACCCGGGCGAGCTTTTAAATACAGTGAAACCCTGATTTCTCAAGCCCTCGATTTATCAAAAAATAAACCGATAACTCGAACCAAAACTTGTTTCCCTTGGAATAATTTCAGTGTAATTTTACCCCCGATATATCGAACTTGCTGATTTGTTGAACCAATTTTCGTTTCCCGTGGAGGTTCGAGAAATCGAAATTCTACGGCATTTGAATCATTCGGGCAAAGCGATGTACTACAGCTACAATAGCTGCCTTTATTTTGTTCAAAAATTCTGCAAGCATAGAATCAAAATACATGTATTTTGATCCGTGTCCTCGCGCTTGTATTTATGCTTGCGTAGAACCCGGCGAAATAAGGGCTCTTACCGTCTCTTATAAGTGCCGTACGCTCGTGCTTGTGTCGCCCTTCGAATTTTAAAAGATCCCAAAAGGATAAGTTTGTTTTGTAGAAATTTCAGCGTACGCTTGAGCTATGATACCCGGGTTCTAGTGAGTTATAAATTAAGGAGTCGAATGTATTGCATCTTTCTTATCGCTCTACAATTAATATTTCTAATGTTAAGAGTTCGAGAGTGTACATAGAACATTTCCTATATTTACGGTCATTTCCGCTACAACACTGTCGCACAAAGGTAGAGTCGTACAGATGTAAATCCGTTCGCTATTCAGAGCCGTAATTTTTTGTAGAAAGTTCCGCATAAATCAATTTCCCAAACCGCAACAAAACGTCTTGTAAATATCCGAAACACCTTGAATGACGACGGAATATTAATTTAAAAAAGCAATTAATGAACTTTCACGCTTAAGGATTATAACACATTCTCGCGAAAATTAACGTCTGGAGTAGGACAGAAACGATTACCACAAGGGATTTTATTACATTGGAATGCTGCAAGTTGCTGGACTTCCCGCAGAGATCGTGGAGTAAAACTCCACGATCTCAGCGGGATCCTGTGGTCTTTTTTGGTTGCTAAGAACCTCTGGCTCGTTATGATATTAAAGACAGCATGCCGCACCCGTTAGTTCATCTTTACGATTTTGAATCCTTTTGACTGCCAATTAGACTAAGATCCTTAGATTATTTCAAAACATTGGTAAAAAAAAAACCGAGTACCGTTAAACCTTTTTCGCCCAGATTCGTTCAAACTAAATCCGATCTCATAATGTGTGGTGACAATCCAGTCTATGCGTGAGACCCTTGCATAGCAGGTCACCATTAGTAGTAGAGATGGAGGGAGTCAAATGCGTTTTTTTCCAAGACCATGTGAAATAAGCGGTCCTCACTGCGTTCGGACTGCTATTTTATGGTCTTGGAAAAAAAACGCATTTGACATCCCTCCCTCTCTACTACTCCGGGCATGCCCACCCATCAAACCTCGATCCCGCCCGCCCACAAAGGTATTACCAATTGAAGAAATCCCTACCCTAGGTATATACGCACACTGCGTACAAAAAAAAACATATATATGGCGCAACCCCGGCAACGAAGACGACGTGGTTACAATCAACGCGAGCTCATTGCCTGGCTGGACGAACAGGAACGAAATGTTGAACGGATCGAGCCTGCCGACGACATTATTGCGGAGTTCGATCCTCTAAACAACCCACAAGAGCCAGATTTCGAACAATTTGTTCAAATCTATGATCGAGTTGACCTAGGCGTTCAACAGGGCAGGCGAACACGCAGGTTCCGCTTTGCAACCAATCTGGAAAACTCTCTTGTCGCCCGGATTCTGAACAAAATCAGGCAATATGTTCCCACACGGCACACAATCAACTTACGGTTCACAGTCGAGCTACGAAACACTGAAACCGAGGTGTTGAGGAATTTTTATCAAAACAACCACAATAGTCATTGGTTGTCCACTCTCTCCGAGACACGACAGTGGTTGCAAGCACAGGAAGAGCTTCGTCTTCAAAACGCAAGACTCAACAGGCCTGACACCAAATGGGTTTACGAACGCACTGTCCTGCTTGATGTCAAAATAGTGTTGGATCGACAACCCTTGCAAATAGGCCTCGGACGCCTTCCTGATTGGCTTCGCAACAAAAGAGAAGTCATTTCCGTTGACACTTTCAACGACAATCTTTGTCTCCATCGTTGCTTGGCTGTCCATCAGGGAGCTCATAAAAGGGACAATACTCGCAAAACCAGGGAACTCGCAGAAAGCTTCTTCGCAGTTTATCCTGGGCTTCGAGACCGTCTAACTTTGCGGCACTTATCTAAACTCGAAAGGCACTTCAAGCAAGGCATTGCCGCATACACTGTTTTACCCAACGGTGACTTCGTTTTGAGCCACAGCCCTGCGAACTACGACAAGGTAGGCACTCCAACCATGACTATCGGTATTCATGAGGGGCACGCCTTCTTGATCACCAATATCAACAAAGTCACAAATAACTACACTTGTGGCGTGTGCGATGCGAGGTTCACACGGGCTGATAACTTGCAGCGCCACGCCAAGACGTGTACTCGTGGCCAAACCAAAACCGACTGCCCTGGGAAACGTATCCTCGTTCCGGAGTCCGCTTTCGAGAAAGCCTTTTACCCAGAAGGCGGTTTCGGTGTCAAGGCAGTGTGCTGGCTGGAGTGGGAGGCTTAGCGGCGAGGCATTCACATCCACCATCACAGGTGCGGCCATGGCGGTGAGAGATACATTTGTGGCCACCCAGTCGACGGCTACCACCCAGAAAGCAAGACAGTTTTCCAGTTCCATGGTTGCTTCTGGCAATTGCGAGAAATGCTACCCTACTTTGACCAGAGGCTCGAATCGGTATATACTGACCGCAGGGGCAATCCAATCACAAGGGCGGTTGCCTACCAAAAGACAACGTGGTGGAAAGGTGGGAACACGAACAGCCTCGTCCCTGGTGGAATGACCGTTGCCCACAGAAAAGAAACAAAACATATCCCCACGCGATCGTCTACGACTTCGAAGCGTACCAGGACAAGACCAAGGCAGCTCTCCCAACACGGGATCTCTCGTATGAAAGTGAGCATGTGCCTATCTCAGTCTCCATTGCCGACACGTTGAACCCTGAGCCTGAGTACATTTTCTCCAAAGATCCCGACGAGCTTATCGGGCTGTTCTATAGCTCCCTGGAGCGGCGCAGCGCTGCCATCCGCGAGGATGTAGCTGCAAAATACATGCCCCCAGACACTGAGAGTCTTCCCGAGAAGCAATTCAAGCTTATCGACCAATGGTGCAACCAAGTGCCGGTAGTGCTTTTGTGACCAATTAACAGTTATGATCTTTAAGAATATTATATTTTACGTAAATTAAGAATATTATAATTTACTTTACGTTTATTTTAGTTTACGTTATTTAGTTTACGTTTAGTTTAGTTATTCTTTTTTTCTACATTTACTTGGTAACGTAACTAGTGTAATTAGTGTAATTGTAACTAGTGTCTACTACTGTTGTTAATTAGTTTTTTGTATTGTATTGTATTCTATTGTTAATAAAAATAAAATAAAAAAGTGCCGGTAGTCGGCTTCAACTCAGGCCACTACGATCTCAAGCTTATCTGCAAGTACTTTGTTTCTCATCTCGCTCAAGAGAACGGGGTCTTCGCTGGGGAGAAAGAGTTGCGCATCATGTTCATCAACACGCCCAGCTACAAGTTCTTGGACATCATGAACTATTTGGCCCCAGGCATCACGTACGACAAGTGGGTCAAGACGTATGGTGCGACACAGACCAAGTCCTGGCTCCCATACGAGTGGTTTGACAGCGCTGACAAGCTGGATTACCCTGGTCTCCCGCCATACTGGTGCTGGTACTCAGAACTCAAAAACGATTTCGTTCTATCTCCCAAGGAGCACGAAAAATGCGATCGCATCTTCCATGAGCGAGGCATGAAGACCTTCGGAGACTGGCTGGGGCTCGGGGTAGACATCTTCAAAGACGCGGTCTTCTTGCCCGGGGTATCGATGCAATACGTCCTGCGAGGCTCTTTGAGAGGGCGCAATGTCCAAGCGCTATACAGCCCTGGGCCCGAATCTTACGCCATGCTGAAGGAGTCTGTGGTCGGTGGTCCAAGCCTGGTGTTCACCCGCAAGCACGTGCGTGGTGAAACTCGCATCCGCCCCCACAAATACAACTTGGCGCGCATCACGAAGCACATCCTCGGCTTCGATGCAAACTCCCTCTACCCAAGCACGATGCTCAAGGAGATGCCCGGCGGCAAAGAGAAGGTTGTACACTACAACGACCCGGTGAAGGCAGCGAAAGTTCTCCCACTGAATCTGAATACAGGCAGGTGGTTCGGGTTTGCGGAAGTGGACATCGAAGTCCCCCGAGAGTTGTGGGAGCAGTTCGAAGAGTTTCCGCCACTCTTCATCAATCAAGCAGTGCCTGACGAATGCGTTCCGCGGCATATGCACGACTACCTACAAGAAAGTGGCCGAACCCGCTTTCCGGACCAGAAAAAGCTGCTGGGTGTGCTGTCAGCGAAAAAAATGTTGATCTACGCGCCCCTCTTGAAGTGGTATCTCGAAAGCGGGCTCAAGATCACGGCAGTCTACCGCACTATCGACTACATGCCCAAAAAGCTCTTCGACTGGTTTGTTAGCGAGGTAGCCGACAACCGAAGGAAAGACGACGCTGACAAGGAGAAGGCACTACTTGCTGAAGTGTTCAAGCTCCTGGGCAACAGCGCCTACGGTAAGTTCATCGAAGCCGTGGAGCGTCAGACAAGAACGGTGTACACAAGGGACAAGGACGAAGTCGACAAGAATCTCCGCTCGGTCTTGTTCGAAGACTTCGAAGAGATCGGAGATGCCTACAAGATCCAGCTGCGCAAGCCAAAGGTCACAATCAACCGCCCTTTCCAAGTGGGTATCGTTGTGTACCAGCTTGCCAAGTTGCGCATGCTGGAGTTCTACTACGACTTCCTGGACTACTACCTCGACAGGTGTGACTTCGAGCTTATCCAGATGGACACGGACAGCATGTACTTCGCCCTTGCGCACGACAAGCTGGAGGAGGCAGTACAACCAGAACTCCGTGACCAGTTCGAGGCGGAGAAGAAGACTTGGTTGGCGTGGGACAAGTGGAGCGGCAGAGAGCCCGGCTTGTTCAAGCTTGAGAAGGAAGGTACACGGGCCATCGCCCTATGCAGCAAGTGCTACCTCGTAGACAACGATGGCACCCCCAACAAAGAGCCCAAGATTTCCGTCAAGGGAGTGAACAAAAAGCAAAACGGGCTGGCGTGGAAAGAGCACGAGTCCCAGCGCCTAGCCAAAGTGGAGCAAGAGCTGCGCTGGGAAAGGTACGAAAGAGCCCTCGAGGGGCGCAAGGATATGGCCACCAACAGGGGCTTCCGAATGCACCAACCAACGGCGCTATGTACACGTACGAGCAGCGCAAGCTGGGCCTTTCCGCGTACTACGACAAGCGTTGGGTGCTGCCAGACGGTATCCACACAGAGCCCATTGAGTTTCACACCCCAGCTGGTGGCAACTGAGTGCCCGGCGGCACAACCATCAACTCCTCACGAACAAACCCTCTCTTGGGCCCGTCATACAAGTAGTATACCACGGGCGCATCTGGCTTGGTTATAACCTTGTGTATTTGGTAGACCTTCAATGACCAGATGGGATCAGTCGCACGCCTTCCGCCCTCTTCCAGCTCGCCAGGGTAGTACAAGTATCGTACATGGACTCGCCCTGGAGGGAGTTTTTTCTCATAGACCCCCACAGGCCTAGCATATGGTGTCGCAGGCTTGGCAGAAACGGCTTTCTCTTTGATCGCATCCTTTGGCTTCTTGCCAGTGAGCCGGGTCACTTCATTGTTTAATGCTGATACAACGTCTGGCAGCCTTCGTACCCATTCAGTCGATCTCTGGCCAGTGGGAAGGCGCATTTCAACTGCATACTGGTGGCCAAACAACCTTTCAGCTAGGGTTCGGTTGAATCTTTCAACTATCGCTTGGTCTCTGTGGATATCAACACGCCCGCGACGAATGGCTGTTTTGTTATCCCCCATAGCCTTCGTCACAGCACCCATAAACTCTTTCCCAGGGTCAACCTGCAACAGGTGTGGCCATTTCAAAGGTCCACGTCTGTAAATCTTCTGAAAGGCCTTTGAAACCTCTAGAGACTCTTTCGAAGTCAAGGGCTCTGCTGCTTTGTAACGGCTAGCCACATCAACAAGGGTTAATGCGTATTTGTAAACCTTTCTCCCACGAGGAAGTTTGTCGTGGGGCAAAAAAAGTAGATCCGCTTGATGCACAGCATTAGGCGTAAAGACATCAAACTTTGGTGGAGGGATGTGTCGTGGCGCTGGGAGGTAAACTTGCCAAAGGGCTTGTTTGACGAGCCACTTTTTTGCGACCCCCTCAGCTACTTTAGCTGCTGCAGCTAGCTTTTTGACAGCGGCAAGACCTTTCCAGTAGCCTTTCGGACTGTAATAGATCTTTGATAGTTTAGCATCCATCGTGCATCCATATACATATATATGAGGTTTTAAAGAAATCGAAAAGCTGCATACCCAAAGGCAAGCACGCCAGTTCCGATAACCAAGAGCTCGCCTTGCTTCTGCTGTTGGCCGGGTTTATAGAAGTCAGAGAACTCGGGCTCTTTTGGGGGTTCTATTTGTTGGTCCTTATGGGTTTGGTTGTAGAGAACAAGAGCTTGGTCGGTCTTAGCGAAGTTGTGTTTCGCCTGGTCTTTAATCCGATCATTAGTTGAAACCCAGTCGAGGAGCTTTGTGCGGTCCTTCTCATATTTGGCATAAGCTGCATTGTAAGCCTCTAAGGCCTTGTCGTGCCTGGTCTTCTTTTCCAGTGCGGCTTGGCCGTTGTCGCCGGATAAATATTTTGCCAAATAATTACCGCCAGTGAAAGCGGCTGCATTGAGAATTGCTTCGCCAACCATTATGGCGATTGAGGCCATTGTGTATATATTATATTTTTACATTGAGGTGGGGAGGATTTTCTGATCCTCGAGGTATTTCTTTAGCGCGATGCTTCCAGCCATGACAGTTGTGAACTTCACGTAGTTCATCACATTAGAGCTGGGGTCAGATGTGAATGGCTCTTTGACGACTTTTTTAGCGATCCACCCAATACCAGCTACAAGGCCAGTGATTGTTGCGGCATCAGTAACAGACTTCACGAGCTTGTTGTCAGACATGGTGTATATATAATATTTTTATTTTTATTTTTCTGTCGACTCCTCACCATGCGTTGGGTCTGTGTTTTGTGTTGCTAATTGCCAAATTGTTTTTAGGGCGGTAATGTTGAATTTAACCAAAACAAGAAGAATACATCCGATTGCAGCTTCAATTACGAAACCTTGTATGTTTACCATTGTGGAAGTATATATATGTGTTTTTTACTCCATCTCACGAATTCTTCGCCCCGGCGGCCTCTGTGTAGGTGAGGAGTTTGAACCTCATTCACATCTGCTGCCGGCGCAGTGCGCCCAAGTGTCTTCATAATGGCTTCACGTTGGTAATACACACCCAAAGCGGATACAATCACACCGGCAGCTGTTAGAATGTGGAAGCCAGAGTTGTTGCTGCTCTCTGTGTGGTCGCTGTCAGTGGATGTGTTTGTAGCCTGGCTTGGGGTGGTTTTAGAAGCCTGTTTTTTTGCCTCTCTTGCCAGACGATTGCGCTCTGATAGCCTTTTGCCAGAAGCAACACGACCAGGGCTTTTTGATGGAGCAGTCTTTGGGGTATCAGAGGTAACGTGCGTGTTGGTTGTCGTTGTTTCTTCAGGTATCGTCGGCAACGTTTGCCCTGCTTGTGCCTCCATCGTGTATATATACTAGAAATACGTGTCTCGCAGAACCTCGCGAAGCTCTGGGAGGGTGCACCGCAAAAGTTTAGTGACTGGGGAAGGAGAGATGGCCCTGAAATTTGAGACACTCGTTCCCGTTGTCTTCCATTAAACTTACACTAAGTTTCCTGTCTTCCAGTAAAATAAAATAAATGGGAACTGGTACTGGGTTTTGAGCTGTGGGTTGCTGTAACATGGGACTGGGCACCAAAAGACCCTCAGGCACTCCGATCCTCACCCCCCCCCCCCCCCCCCCCCCCCACCTCTCTTCATTAATTATTGTCAGATGGAAAATTGGTGTGAAAGTGGTTGTATAGTACTGTTGTGGACCTGAGTCCAGTACAATATGTAGTGGTGTTCTGTTTATGTTGATTGGATGAGAGTTGGTTATCAGGAATGCAGCTAACTCCTGCTGTCTCAAATTCTAATTTTGAAGCTTGTGGGTGCTCCCCTTAGATACTATACTGCTGTAGTTTTTGTTCAATATACTGGGTATCAAATAATTGCTAACCTAATTCACTATTTTCCTTGAATGGTTGAGATCACAGGAGTTAACTGCCGCTGAACAGTGATGCTGTACAAAAAATAACAACTGGTACAGTTGCAGTAAAAAATAATTTAATCTCATCAAAAATAGTAATGAGACTACAGTAACATAGAATAGTAGAGCACAGAACATACCAACAACCGTAGTAGTAATTGGTTAAGAATACACAATATATGACCTGTATCCTATATTTAGGATGCAGGTCATGGGAATTAAGAAATTGATCACAAAACATGAATATTCAACTAATTCTCTGTAAATACCATAAGCAATGTATGAAATACATACAATCATGTGTATGTTTACCTAGGAAATAGCTGCTACACATTAGCTGGTAATTGCTAACAGAAAAATGCTTTTTTCCTAATATTAATGAAATGTTTTTATCCAAATTGAAAACAAAAATCCTCCTTACTAAACCATTTGAATAATATTTCTTATTGAACTATTTTACAAGGAATGCCGTAAAACTCAAGATATGCAATGTATATTTCAGTTACTGGTCACTCACAAATGATGCTAATACCATGTAAATATAATTCCTATTGAATATTTGTGAAATAATTTCCACCTGTGTGATCTGTAGTTTTGATCATACTTGAAAGAAAAAATTACATGTTGACACCATGCATACACTAACAGTGTAAAAGCTGAAAGGGTACCCAGATAAAAATGTTATGGTAGGGGGCCAAGTTCACCGTAATTCTATCGCTGTTCTGTAATGATATTTTCAGAGGGTTAAACTTTCTACAACTAAAACATCAATCGAAAGTATCCTCAATATCAGTCAAGCCTAAAGAAAGTATACTGGTAAAGCATCCGGAACCATATCATTTTCTTGGGAGTATAATTTAGGGTTTTCCTTATCTCGCTTAAGCTTACATCTTAGGCATTCAAATTGTTTTGAATAGTATAGGTCAAGTTTAATTTCCTTACATGTAACACATTTATATTGTCAGTGTTGTAAAATGTTAATAGTACCGTGGAATTTGGCCATCTCACTCTGAACTCGGCTGATCGGCTGTTCTCCATCCGTTTGAACGTTATTTGTCACGAGTATTTTCTTGCCGCCTCTCGTTGCGTCTAACAAAATCATTTGTCCGACAACTTCGGTGTCGTCTTAGCCTGTTCCAGGCTCTCAGATAGTGGGGGCGAGCGAAAAATGTCGGAGCGAGCGAAGAAAAAACGAGGGGGGGGGGGAGGGGGGTGGGGGAAGGGGCGGAAGGAGAGCCTGTAAGACTTTCTTTAACGAACCGCTTCTGGTATACCAGCTCCTGGTATACCCTCTGATTGGTCAATTTTGACAGATAGCGTCAACACCCGCAAAACGCGTAATCTGAATCACTCATGTCAATCAGCATTATGGTGAACGCGCGCGCGATTTCGCGGAATCCGAGTTATGTGCTATTTTGAAACAATGTCTCCAAGATTTCCCAGAAGTAAGGTCGCTGAGGAAGGAGCAAGAAACGTGTCTTGTAAACCTGGCCCGTGGAAAAGATGTGCGGTTCTGCCGACCTGTTTTGGGAAGAGTTTAATATTTCAGCTCTTTCCGCGACTGACTGGAGATTCAAATATTTCAAACCGGATGCAATGACGCCATACTTCTGCAATGGAGATACTGCCTAGCTCCGAGAAACACATCAACTTAAACGCAGAATAAACTCTGAGGAGCTAAAAAAAATTGCAAGATGCCACTATTCCAATATAGACCGTGACTATCGCATAAGACTTGGATCTTAGACTCTTTTAGCCGTGATGAAGAAACACTATCTCGCAAGTTATGCTAACCGCAAAGGTGCTAACTGCAGACTTGCGCTCACATTAAATCACGGAATGAGAAATGAACTGATCCTAAGCAACGAATAATTCCTACTTAATCGGCTACAACTGATCTTGCAACTCTTTCAAAGTGAGCCAAAAAAAACTCCACTGTTATGCCAAGAGCTAGCAAAGAAACGACGCATAACTAAATAATTCTAAACGGCTCTGGAAAGCGGTAAATTCCTCCTGTCAGTATCACAGCTAGAGATTTTTTCCTACGATCAAAGAAACGACAACACTTAGCGATCTACTCGCGCGAGAAATCTGAGAATGATTTCGGTAAATTGACAGATGGACATCTTGACAGCAGAAATCCAATTATCCAACTAAGTGACAAAAGTGGGCGGAAGAGGCTCGGTAAAGAAAGTCTCACAGGCTCTCCTTCCTTCTCCCTCTCCCCAGTCCCCACTTGTTTTTTTCTTCGCTACCAACATTTTTCGCTCGTCCCCACTATCTGAGAGCCTGGAACAGGCTAGTGTCGTCTCTCCTCAGTGATCGGTTTCGTTCAGAATTCTAATGGCGGCATTTTGTCGAAGTGTTTGTAGTCACTGATTTCGTTCCAGTTCATTCTCATTACTCAATCGGTGTGCCTGGGCTGTTCGAAGTCTTCGTAATCGATGCACGATGTTCTCTCAGCCCCGTGGTTTCTTGTCGTCACTGGTCTTCTTCTTCGTTGCCCCCTTCGTTGCTCGCGCTGAATTTCAAGTCGCCGTTCTCGCTCCATCCAGCGGAGTTTCAGTAGTAAATTTTCTAGGGCAAGCATTTCCACCCACTTGTTGAATCCAGCATTGTTGTGTTTGCTGTTCTCTCTCATTTGCATGAGAAATTGGTCGTGTATCACCGACAAAAAACTTATTTTTTTCCACAGACAATGAATAAACACCTCTTCATGAATAAACATGAGAGTGCGACATCGCCGCCAGCGGTCGAGATTCCTTTTATAGGCATCGACGTCACACTGGAGCTTTGTTGTGGTTTTGTTGCTAGGCAACTGCAGGACACCAACGCGATATATATAAATATATATATAAAGTCAACCCGAGATTCTATTGCCCTACAGTATAAAAATAAGTTTTTAAAAATAATCTATCTGATTCCTACCTGGTTCCTTCGTGGTTCCTTCGTGGTTCCTTCGTGGTTCCTTCGTGGTTCCTGTCAGATTATTTATCAACTTCATCAAAGCCCTCTAGTGGATATCCTTCGCTGTCCCTTGTGAGAGGCCTGGAAGGAGGAGGTGTTGGATCTTCGGGCTCCTTTTTGAAGTCGATGTGTTTTGTAGTGATCAAAGCAGCATTTGCCAATGCCAAGAATTTACCGCATCGCAGTGCAAGGCCGCCCGCAAGAGATGACAATTCATGATTGATCATGTAGTCTTTTTGAGTTCTTTCTGCAACTCTTTCACATCGTTAATTGGAACAACCATGCCAGCGCCTTTGGTTACAAGCATTAAAACGCTGTCAATCAGAGACTCAGTTGTCTTGTTGCCGACGTAGGCTTCATACCTTTTGTAAAATTTTTCAACTTCCTTATCCGAAAGGCGTTTCACCTGCTCGTGTGTGAGCTGGGCACCGATGGCTTCTTTTGATTTACCAGTCGAGACCAGAATTGCCAGCTTCTCGCGTTGAGCAGGAATGAGGTCCCCCTCTAACAGATGGATGGGTGAGTCTGATGGCACGGAGCTATCTGGAGATGACTCCAGCATCTGCATGATTTCATTCATTGCGGTCTCATCAGGGTTTGCGTGTGCCATCGTGTATATATGTGTTTTTAAATTTCAATTATTTTCTTGATGTCAGGCAAAAGCCTTTCAACCTCCTGTAAGAGCTCGGCCATGGTGCCTGGCATCTCTACGAGTTTCAAAGGGTAGCGGCTAAGAAGCATCTGGCGCAGATCATCCTCACCGGCGGCTTTGATAATTTTGAATTGCATTTCGTCTGTCTTGGCCTGTAATTTAATCAAAAGCTGGTAGAAGGTTGTTAGCTTGTGAAGCTTGGTGGGGGCGTTCATGGCTCAGAGGTATATATAAGTGCGTGCAGTTTATATTTTCACTTCAATCCCATATGGATGCCGCAGAGAGAAAACTAGGTGGGAAAACTTGCGCCCCTTAACCCGCGCAATAAGCTATTTGTACTCCTCGTGTGAGAGCTCGCCGGCATAGTCATTGAAGATGGCTTTCGTTGTTTTACCCGATGGGGTGTAAAAAAGCACGATCGCTGCCACGTTTTCCCTAAAGGGTTTCGCAATGCTGGTTACCTGTTGGGTGAGCACCCAAACGGAGATGCCACTGTGGCGCGCGCTGAAGCCGAGGGAGACAAGTTGACCCGTGCGGCCTTTCACGGCTTTCGAAGCGGCGCAGTCATCGAGAATGATGAGCGTGTTAGTTCCTTCGAAAAAGAAACTTGATAGAGTTAACCAGTGTTCAATCTCATGCTGCTGGCAGTCTATCACGAAAATGCGTGGCTCTTTTTCAACGAAACCATCGTAGGTCTTGTTGTGGACAAAGGTTGGGCATAGAAGAACGATATAGTCAAACTTGCCCCTGAAGGGACCACGGAGAAGGTTTATGAGATACTGTGTTTTACCAGAATTAGTCGGCCCAATAATTAGAGCATTGAAGCGCAGCTTTCGTGAGTCCATTCTCTATATGTATGGTGTTTTGCACTTTATGATGCGCGGTGTGCTCGCAGCTGGCTTAATACTGAACAGCCTGCAGCTGACTGTCCATGATGTTCATCTGTGAGTCGCTGATGGTGTAGATGTGGCAGTGAACATTTCCAGAGCCAGAAGTATTTCGTTCAATCTCAAGATGCACACCATCCTTTGTGTTTACAAGGTATTGGCCGTTACCGTGCAGAGTTGTATCAGCCATTGATCGAAGATCGATAAGGAGGCCAAACTTGTTGTCAGTTAGATATTTGGTCAGAGTCATGTTAGGCCTGCCACCAGCATTGAAGAGTCGGCTGACCTCATTCCACATGTCGGTTCCATTGATGCCTTCGTTGTAAATCCTGTTGTGTGAGCCGTTGATGGTGACATTCTCTTTGGTGATGTCTGGATTGAAGTATTTTTCAAAGTCCCTGTCTCCAGCTGTGTAGGGTTCGATGAATAGCAGAAGGATGCCTTTTAGTGACCTGCGCTGTGGGTTCACCCTGAGATTCAGCCAAGCGTCTGAACCCTTCGAGAATGGGACCACTTCCTCTCGCATTATATGGTCGTAGGCAAAATCCTTTCCGCTAGAGTAAACGCTCGTCGCCTCGTCAGCCAGCTGCTTACTTCTTATTGTCTCGTACTCAAGCTGTATATTTGTCAACTTGTATACAAGCTTATTTGTATCAGAACCAATTACGACATGAGCTGCCTGTGCGAGCGTTATCTCGAAGATTAGATCGTTGTATAGGGCCTGTGGGTATAAGACACCGTGGTCTGTCAGAATCTGGTGGTCCAGATTGATGCGGTACTTATTCTTGTACACACTCTCCAGCTTGTTTTCCGCATCCACGCTAGAGGTCTTTTTGTCACCTGCGTCAGAACGGATCTTGCACAAATCCACACTCTGGATGCCCTCCATAATCATGTTGTCTCTCTCATCAACAGAAAGGAAGAGGTCCTCAAAGATTTTGTAAATATCGTATCCCACGGTGTCCTGGACAGTGGTAGCGGCAAATTTAACAACGAGCCTGTCAACTAGCGCCCGGGAAACATTCTGGACGAGATAGTTGTTTGCATCGCCGCCGGTAAGGTCGATGTTAAAAATCAAGGCAAGTGAGTTCGACACGATAACCTCATGTTCGTTTAGCTTGGGCACCGAAACGTACAGGGTCTCGCCAGGCTTGGCTGTAGAGCGGTCAAATGTGATGCGCTTTACGGTGCGTTCTGCTTTCATTGCACCAAGAGTCTTCTCGGAGTTCGTTGGAAGGAGGTTTGGTTGAACAGCCATAGCAGAGTATATATATATATTTTTAAAAATATTTATATACATTGTTACATCATGGCAGAAGGCGGTTTTGATCCAGGGGATATGCCTGATAATCCTTGGGTTGACCATGGGATTGACCACGATGATGACGATGACGAACAAGAAGTTGACACAACAACACCCTTTCAACCAGGCGGCTCATCCACTCCATATCATGGTGGTGAACAGCATGAAATGCATACAATGCCTCACGAACAAAGTGGGCTAGATCCTATTAACATCCCTCTTGTTAGTGACTTCACACATGAAGAAGACAAACAAAAAATGCTTGATAGAGCTAGGGATTGGCTAAGAAGGCGCTTTCCAAAAGTTGACTTTAACAGATTAGGCCCAATTGGTTATGGTAAAAAATCAGGAAATGAAACAAAAATAGTTTCCCTTGGACCAAAGGGTGGAGAGACCCCCATCTTTAGGCAGGATAATTCAGGCCTTCTTAAATCGTTCACAGACAAGTTCAAAGGGCCTCTTGGCCCAAGAGCTGAAGAGATTATCTCTGAAGACAGTACATCAATACGGGAAGAAAGACAAAGATTGAATGAAGCAGAGAAACAACTGAAGGAGGCTGAAAGGCTTGCTGTTGAACGACAACAAGCAGCAAATGATGTGCAAAACCTCAGGGACAGAAACGAACGAGCTCAAGCGAGGATTGACGCTCTGGAACAGGAGCACGGTTCAAGCGTTGATAGTCAAACCGAGATAGATAGACTGAAACTGCTAAAAAAGAATCTTCAACGAGATCTTGAAAACCAGAAAAAGGAATTAGGTGCCCTTCAAAAAATACAAAAACAAACAGACAAAGAGAGGTCAAAGGTTGGCAAACTCAGAACACAACTTTCTGAGAAAACAAGAGAAAGAAATGAAGTTGAAGCAAGACTAAACTCTACTAAACCACTGGATGAGTTAAACGAAAGAGATGCCGAGCTTGAGCGAGAAAACGCTGAAGACAAGGCAGTGATAGAGGATGTGGCCACTTCTCCCTCTGATAGAGAAGCCGCGGAAGCCCGAGTTGCAGAGCGAGAAGAAGAGCTGGCAAGGCTACGAGAACAGGTTGAGGAGAGGGAAGAAGCCCTGCCTTTGAGAGAGAGGGTAAAAAATATCTTCAAGAAATAGGGGTGGACCTTGCAAGCGGTTGTTCTGGCTGCTGGTATAGTCATAGGGGCTGTGACGCTTTCTGCAATGAATGCCTTGAAAGCGGAAAACTAAGGCTGTTGGCAATGGTCTGAAAGAGATAGGGAAGAAGATTGCTCCATCCTGCCCGGGCTAATCGGCTCGATCGTGAGCTTTATCTTCAAAACTGCCGGCCAGGTTTTATCCTTTCTTGGTGAGCATGCCTGGCTGATAATCCTTGCCGTGGTGGCCTTCTTGGTTGAAAAGACATTGAAGAAGCGTTAACGCATCCAGACAACAAACCCTGCTAAAGCAAACGCGCCCGCAGCAATGAGTGCCTTGTTTACGTGATGCGGCTCTATCTTGGTCTCTGGCGTTGGTTCTGGTGTGGGGTCTGGTGTGGGGGTTGGTGATGGGGTTGGTTTTGGGACTTTAGGCGCGATGCCCTGCGCCTGTGTAACCTCTTTATGTATCGGGTTCGATGGGTGGCTGTTTGGTGGATTAATTTTTGTTGACCCGCCGGCCATGGGGCGTAAAGAGGCTTTTTTTGTGCCCAGATTAACATCATTGTTCACACCCAGTTTCATCCCTTGCGTTGCTTCCTTGAGATTGTTGTTATACCCGATCACGCTCTCTGTGTTGATAACCATGCGTGATGGCATGAGCCAACTTCCGGGTGCTGTCGCAAAGTCTAGGCGCACTTTAGTCTCTTGGATGGCAAGCTGGTAACGCTGTACGCTTGTTGCAATGTCGTTCAGTATTATTGCCTCCTCTAGATTGGTGAGGAATACTCTCTGCGTTTCGAACGCCCGGCCTCCTCTTCCAATGATGCTGCTGCGGGTTTTGGCTTGTGAACCAAGAATGCAGTACACAAAGGCCTCGATTGATTGGTTCATACGCGCGAGCCCTGGCTGTGTTAGCCCCTGTGCGTAATTTGGCACAAAGTGCTCGAACTGGGTGTCCGCCCCTTGGTCGTTGCGGACGAAAGATATTCCATTAGCGCGATAGTTGGGGTCGTTTCTGTCAGTCACGCGCTCATCATTGCACAGAGCAAGATCGGGGTCTGGATTATCGTAATCGGTAGAAACATTGCCAGCTCCATATTCACCAATGTAGACATTCCCAAGACCGTGGTTCTTGCCGTATGTGAAACGGAAGTCAGAACTGGGGTCGATACCGAACTCTATGCAAATCTTCTTGTACGCGTCGATGTTGTACTTGTTGTCTTTCTGGTTAAATGGGGGGTCGTCTGGCAAAGCACTCACGCTTTGTTCCCCACCCATCTTGTGGGGTATTCGTCTTGTTGTGAAATAAACGTGAAACCGGTAATACGACCGGAGCTGGGGAGTTAGGGATAGACTGGAGTTCTCATCGAAGAGAATGTCACGCGAGATTCCACAGCCGGTTGTTGCACACCACAGTGCGAAGGAGAGTTGTTGTGGCCAAAAACTCATATGTGGCCCGCCTAGCCACTTTCTTCCATATTTCGCGGTTGTGAATGAAATCTGTGTGTCCCTGAAGATATTTTTGTATTTCGTTGTGAAATAATCAGTTGGCGTGACATAGATCTTTTGCGCTTCGTCGTTCAAGATTGCGCCAATCATCATATCCTTGTCTATTGTGGTGGAGAAATCAACAGCTGGGATTGACTTTTCTGTATTTCGAGTCAACGATAGCTGATAAGGGAAACCACCGTCTTGATGGAGGCCCAAAGCGTCTTTCATGGCTTGAGTCCAATTTTTGTGGGGTATTTCTGTAACGAGCGCCAATGAGCCTTGGCCCTCTTTGTAAAGCACTTCCCCTGTGGCGGTTTTGTGGTCGTCGCCAAACTCTACTTGCACTTCAAAGTGGGACATATCAGCGCGCGGGAAACGCTTTTTGAAGTCTGATACCGCCTTGGCCTTGACCGCAGCAGAGAGCTTTGCTGCTTCTGGTGTTCCCATCCAGGCTAGTGGATCTGGGGGTGGCTTTACCTGGCTATAGATGTTTGGAGTAGAATTAAAAGGGGGTGGGGGGCCATAGTTGTGGCCGCCAATGTTTAGACCAAGATTTGAACTAGGATTAAATCCAACGGGCCGTCTGCCAAACATGATTGTATATATAATATTTTAAAAAAGTAATTATATATATGCAATCATGGTTGTGTTAACAATCGTCGCGCCTTCTAACCCTCACACAATCTACTTCGACCACGCACTTCCAAAACCGAGTTATATCCGTCTCATCTCTTGTTCGTTTTTCAATTCGTGGAATACTTTGAAAGAAGAAGCAGTTATTACAACAACGACAAAACCTACCTCTGGTTCATCAAATAGCGCGAACTTACTTCAAGGACATTACACTATTGATAGATTAGCGTACGAATTTGAAAACCTAAACAAGGCTAACAGACATTTAAGTCTATCAGCTGATACAAACACACCACTCCAAGCCATGATCATTCAGAATAATAGTAATGTGAAGTTTAGTAACAATCTGGCAGAATTGCTTGGTATAAGACATATATTGTCTCTAATAACTTTCGTCAAGCGTTTAACAGCTCCAAGCACTTACTTTATTCACTGTGACTCGGTTGATAAAGAACAAAACTTACTCAATGGTAAGCCTTCCACAGTTTTAGCTCGATTTGATGTTCGTGGAAAACCTTTTGAGAAAATTTTCTACGAAACAACACAGCAGAACATCTTGCGTGACACTTCCTCTGACGATTATGTAAATAGCATATCACTGTCAGTGAGGGATGAAAACAATGACCTCTTCGACTTCAATAACATGCCCTTAGAATTTGAAATCGAGATAAATTAAAAAATCTTAAATATACACACAACAGTACAATGGTTATGCTAAGAATTTGCTAAAGCAAACGAATCCTTACACCATTTACTTTGATCAACCACTTCTGAAGCCGAGCACCATCCGGCTTATCTGTTGCTCGTTTTACAAATCGTGGCATAATTTGAAAACAGATGGAACAATAACATGGTTTACCACTGATGAAAATAAAACAGGAACTGTCTTGACATTACCCGCAGGGGCCTACAGTCCATATAAGTTGAAGGCCCATATAGAATACGTATTCGGTAATCAACCGGTAAAATTAAGCGCCCAAACCGATGAAATCAACAGTGTACTGGTTATACACAAAAATTTTCCTAATGAAGTAGAATTAAATCCTGCTTTGTCTAAATTATTAGGCGTGGGTCCTAAATTACAGTCTGGGAAGACATATATTAAGAAATTAGTGGAACCAGACTTCTATTACATTCATTGTGATCTTGTCGATAAAGAACAAAGCTTAGTTAATGGAAAGCCTTCGGCTGTTTTAGTAAAAATTCGCATTAATGCTAGTTGGTTTCCCTACAATCGATTTTTATATTCGGTAACAACACAGCATGTCTTTATTAGGACAGCATCTGACAATTTTGTACATAGTTTAACAGTTTCAATCAAAGACGAACACGGAAACCTCTTCGACTTCAACGGCTTACCTTTTGATCTTGACGTAGAAATAAATTAAAAAATATATATATATACACACATCTGTCATGAGTTCTGCGAACGTGCTGCCATCAGCCCCGGAATACAGTGATGCCCAATCACTTTACCCTATGCGTGAGATCACTCAAATCAATGCAGAAGACTTCCGGCTCAAAAAGATCTCTGACTTGCTGAAGGAGTTGTCTGACGAAGCCGAGCACTACAGACAAGTCGCAAAGAAATACAAACGGACCCAATCAATAGTTCATTAGTTGGCGGTTGGACTTGGGTCGCTTTCTGTTGAGCTGCCATCAGGAGCCCTAGCAACTGCTTTGACCGGGTTAGGCATTGTTGCAAGCCCCGCACTTGCCGGTGTTGCTACCCTTTGCGGGCTGTCCTCAGTTGGCTTCGCAACTGCAAACAAACGGCTAGAGCGGAAAGTGGCCAAACACGAGAATATCTACACACTGGCCCTTGCTAAACGCAACTCTGTCAATGAGCTGGTCTCAAAAGCTCTGGAAGACAAGAGGATCAGTGATACAGAATTCACCATAATTACTCGTGAGGTGGAAAAATATCACGAACTCAAGGCTGCAATTAGGGATGATGTGAAGGCATCAAAAGACGTTGCCACTCAAACACAATCGCCAGACCTAGAGAAACTCAAAAACGAACTTCGCAAGGAAGTCAAACAAGAATTTCAAAAAAAGATAAATCTTCTCACCGCAGCATCCAAATCCGATTTGAGAGATTAAATTCTGGATTTAACCTCTACGTTTCGAAGGGTAAATCATATACGCCCAATTGAATAGACAACACGGTTGTGTACATCAATGGAGGAGTTTGCTAAACAACTGGCTGAAGTACGACGCTTGGACACTAAAGGCGAATACAAAGCTCAACTCGATGAGCTGGATAAAGAACACAAATTTATCCTCCTAGACTCACTCACTCACTACAACAAGGAAATGCGCCGTTCAAACCTGCCAGAACGCCTTCATCACATCAATGGGCGTCTTTGTCACGTGGCACAATACCACCCCAACCTACCTTTCACCCTTTTGAATGAAAGGATAAAAGCTTGCCAAAACTGCGAAGGCAAATTAAACCTCAGGATGTTTTTCATCTGAACTTTGCTGTGAGAACTGCGGGCTCCTAGAGCCTGTGGATGGTGTGACCTTTGATTATAACGAGCTCTATGGTGGTGATTACAAAATTACCAAAAAAAGAAGGCCCACCAAACGCTACAACTTCAAAAACTATCTTAACAAACATCTGAAAATTTGTGAACCCTACGCCTGCTTGTCCTCCGAAGAAATACAACATGCAAATAATACCTTCAACTTCATTGAAGAACATCCACCGGATGGAATCTCTATGCCCTTCACCGCATACAAAATCTTAGACGCGATAGTACTAAAATGGCCACAACGGGCTATTGTCAAACTTCAAAAAGTATCTCAACAAACATCTGAAAATTTGTGAACCCTACGCCTGCTTGTCCTCCGAAGAAATACAACATGCAAATAATACCTTCAACTTCATTGAAGAACATCTACCGGATAGAATCTCTATGCCCTTCACCGCATACAAAATCTTAGACGCGATGGTACTAAAATGGCCACAACGGGCTATTGTCAATTACTTCTGGCTACAAATTCCACAAAACGCAATGTGGAAACACGAGCAAAAATGGCAGATCATGCTTGGAAAGATGGGTCACGTTGTGTGACATTGCGCTACTTGTCACGCGTGACACATTGCGTTGTCCCTTTCAAACAACAAGGGCTGTCTGGGGCTCTAAGTGGCTGTACAAATAAGAACTTCTATCATAGATGCTATAAGGGCTGCTCGAGTAAATGCCATAGAAACTTTCATGGGCACTTGGGCCGTCATAGTCTTCCTCGTCATCACTGCCGATGCCTGCAAACAGTAACGCCCTCTGTATGTATCTATAAGGGGGCATGCCGGGGCAAATGGCTCGGTGTCTACCCATGTCCACTTCTGGTGAGAAGAGTTCTTGGCATTTATCACATGTTTGTGAATTTAATGTAGGGAAATGGCAATCGTTTTGCCAGTGATAATGATATTTTATTGAACGGCATACAGATTTCATCCTGCGTTGATGAATTTCCCTTGCAGCCAAGTCGCGCTGGTGGCTCCTTTCGACCATGTCAAGGATGTAGTCTTGGATCATGTCTGGCAAGTAATCCCAGTGGGATTCACCAAAAGGCAGTTGCTCCATTGCCATGAATATACAAGGGTGTATGGTTTTTTCAATTAGTAATCAGTGATACAAGTTGCTGTGGAGTTAATGCTTCGGCAATTCTAAGTATATCTGGAGGGATAATGTTTTCTTTTGGACTGGGCTTCACCATTGTATGAGAAGACCTTCCAATAAAATAATTTTTGGGAGTGTCTGCTCTCTGTTCAAGAAGAATTTGTTTTTTTCTTACCAGTAACAATAACACCGCTTCTTCCTCGCCCCATTGTCACAATGTGCGTATATACCTAGGGAGGGCTTTCTTCAATTGGTAATACCTTTGCGGGTGGGCGGGCGGGCTCGGGGTTTGATGGGTGGGCATGCCCGGAGTAGTAGAGAGGGAGGGATGTCAAATGCGTTTTTTTCCAAGACCATAAAATAGCGGTCCGAACGGGGTGAGGATCGCTTATTTCACATGGTCTTGGAAAAAAACGCATATGACTCCCTCCCTCTCTACTACTCCATTAGCATAGGCTCGATAACCAGCCGCTTTTCGGGAACTGAGTCGGCGCTCTCCCCTCAAGTGAGCAGCGGAAATAGACGCAACCAAATCGTAAAAACTCTTATTCTTCAGCCATTTCAACTTTAACAGAAATAAAATACACACTGCGGTTATAAACATGACAAAACAACGCATGTTGTAAAAAACTTTGATTAATGACTTGACGTTTCGTATGTTTCAACATACATCTTCAGAAGTGACGGTTGGATATAATACAATAAAATTTAAATGCTATGGAGAAAGACTGGAACCTAATTTAAAAGAAATGACGATAGCGAAAAAATGATAATATACAGACCTATCTTAAAGTCTGCTAGAAAATATAAACATATATACAAGGCTAGTAAAGAAAAAGTTTCTCACTACCCACATTTTCATTTAAAGCCGGTTTTAAATCCCTAATCAATAATGTCTCCTTAATTCTACAATGGATATCCGATCTGTCCGATCGCCCAGTTGTTAAAATTTCAAAATTATCCCATTTAATGTTGAGGCCCGTTGAAGTCATATCATCTGCAATGGCTGATATGCGTGACAACCCTTCGTGAGTGCTTTAAAATGTTCAGTTTTTCTATCATGTAATCGACGCTTTGTTTTTCCTATGTAAAAATCGTCACAGTTCCAGCAGCTTGCCTTGTAAACGACCTTTGACATGAGAGAGCGGCTAAGTCTGTCCTTGTAGGGGAAAAAAGACTTAATCCGGCGAGTGTTTCGAAAAATAATTCTGAGGTTAAAACAACCATAGAACTTGCAGATACAGGATTTAAGTTGCTGTGTAATAACTTTACTGTGGAACCCTAGATAAGGCAAAACGATGAAAACATCTCTTTTGGGTACCGTAGTGACAGGATCTTTTGACTTGTTTCGGCTTCTGGTCACAACATCGTTCATGTTGTAAGTAATAATACCCCGGGGTAACCATTGCGTGACAAAAGATTCTTCAGATCATCTAGGGCAGACTGCAACAAAGAGGGTGAGGAACAGATGCAGAGACAGCGATAAGTGAGTGTTTGAATGCGGTTAATCTTGTACTTTCGAGGTGTGAATGTGTCCCATTTAGTATAAAGTCCAGTGAAAGTTTTCTTGCGGTAGATGCCCGGGGTAGATGCATGTTGAAAAGGAGTTGTTATGACGTTTGATAGAGACATCAAGGAATGGAATTTCTTGGTTCTGTTCAAATTCTATGGTATATTGAATGTTCACATGCCGGCTGTTTAGATAATGAAGAAATTTAATAGCTGTGTCTTTGTTGCGAAATAAGGTGAAAGTGTCATCAATGTATCTAAACCAGACAGTAAGACAATCGCTGTTATTCATCACCCACTTCTCCTCAAAATGGCACATACAAATGTTTGCTAAACCCGGGCCTAAAGGAGAGCCCATGGCGACTCCGTCAACCTGATCATAGTACTGGCCATCAAACACAAAATGGCACAAAATGTGGGTAGTGAGAAACTTTTTCTTTACTAGCCTTGTATATATGTTTATATTTTCTAGCAGACTTTAAGATAGGTCTGTATATTATCATTTTTTCTCTATTCATAACACTCGTAATGATATGCGAAAATGAGACACGTGAAAATAACACATTCCTAGCGACTCAGTGCATGCAGGCATGTGCACAAGGGTGTTGTAAGACAAAAATACTGAGTTCAAGCAGAACAACACTCCTTTCGTGCTTAGTTGTCAGCCAGCGGAGCAGTGAAGGAAGGATCTCTTTACGTTTTTTGACCCACGCGAATTTTCTTTCTACCTTATGGCTGAAGCGCCCGAAGTACAATTTCCACAACATTTGGCGAACCCTGGGAACCAGGACCGAGCTCCACCAGTTGGAAACCCTCCAGTACAAGCAGCAAGGGAAGCGGCGCCAGCTCCACAGGCCGCTCAGAACAACGCGAACGAAGCACAGAATGAACTCGTGGTAAACTTCGGTAATTTTCTCAGTTCTTCTTGGGTTTTTGTATTTCACTACTTTGGGCGCATGTTTTAGGGTCAGGTAATTTTCTTCGGTGTGGTGGTAAGTTTAATTTGAGTAGCCGGAATTTTCAGAATCTTTCGTGGGCGTATTATGTTGCCTTGTCCCATGGGTTTCTGCTTCGCTGTTACAGCGGCATTCTTGTTTATCAGGTGCACGGGGATAGTATTTTTGCCCCTTTGTAGTGGATTTGCATTTTTCTTTCACTTCGAATATTTATTTGCCGGGTGGAATTTAGTTTTCTTTCGTTTTCACTTTTAGTGGGGCTTTGGCCGCTACCCTTTTGCGAACACGTGGTAGGGTTTTGGCCGCTGTTTATTCGTTTACACGTGACTTACATTGTGTCGGTATTTGGGTCTCATGTGGGTGTGTAGTTTTCTTTTGTTTTTTCAATTTTACGCCTTTGTGGTTTTGCCACTGTATCTTACACCCACAATTTCGTATGTATTCGCCGTTTGCCAGTTCGGGGGTGGGTTTTTCTCCAGGTATATTCTTTTATGGAATATGTATACACCGTGTGTAGTCACGGGGGCGAGTTTTCGCCGGTTGTATTCCTTTGCGGGGTATGTATGCGCCGTGTGTAGTCACGGCGTATACATGTTCCGTGGGGGTGTGGCTGGTCAAAGTCTCAACAGTTATATTCCTTTACGGAATATGTATACGCCGTGTGTAGTCACGGGGGTGAGTTTTTCACCAGTTATATTCCCTTACGGAATATATATACGCCGTGTGTAGTCACGGGGTGAGTTTTTCGCCTGGCATATGCTATGTAACGGAATATGTATACGCTGTGTGGAGCCACGTGGGTGAGTTTTCATCAGGTATCGATTCCATGTTACGGAATATGTATATGCCGTGTGTAGTCATAGAGGTGAATTTCTCACCAGGTATATTCTGTACGTAGCAGGTTATGTTTATGCCGCGTGTAGTCACAGGGGATGAGTTTTACAGAGTCTCTTCTGAACTGGCTTGGTAACAGAATATTTCTATACGCTGTGTATACAGTAGTCACGCTATGAGTTTTACTGAGTCTTCTCTGCCATTAATAGCATAACATGAACTTATAGGACGTGTATTGTCATGGGGAATGAACTTTCACCAAGTTATGAATTTATGATATATTATGAATTGTGTTGAGTCAAGGCGTGTACGTTGACTTTTACCGCCTCTTTTTCTCCTGCTCCAGAGATTGAAAGGCGAAATTACGAAACTTAACCAGACGATGAAAACTTTGACTAAGTCATCTGTAGAGAGTTCCATGAAAGGCATTATGAGTTGTCCATTGTCCGACTTAATTTAATAAATATCAGGCGTTGGAGATGCTCGCGTATTTGCAACACACTGCCCAGCATACGAAGCATGAGAGGCAAAATTTCTACCGCCTGGTTTATCGGACGGTGCGTGGCAAGATGAATATGCCCCACGACCAGTTTAAAGGCCTCGTCCTTCGCCTTTTGGGCGAAAAGGATCACGGGAAAAATTGTTTTGATTGTGTAGCAAAAGTGAAAAACATTATCGCCAAAAGAGCCGTGACCGGGCTGCTATCTCCCCTTATTAAAGGGGAAATCGGGGGCGTAATTCCCGGCTCGCGGGTTGTTTTATATTGTGGTAAACAAGGCCACTTTGAAATGGATTGTCATGTCAGGAAAAGAGATCTGGTTATGGAGGCAAAAAAAAAAAATGGGACATTTGAACCAACCAAAAGTAACAAGTGGACTTTGCCATGGCCGAAGTATTACTGAAATAGTTTTCTATATGCTGTCTTATTTGGTTAATAAACGCATCTTGAATTGAATGTGTTTTGTGCGAGTGATGTTCTTTTCCTTTAATAATTAGCTCGATGGTCTCAGAGTTTTGATGGCTTTGAAAACAGGGTCTCTAGTTACCCTCCCAGGATTACTGGGTCGGAGCTGTCATCTCTCTGCTGACTGTTTTGGGGCTTCTCCCTTGTGAGTAATACCTTTTGTGTTTTCATGATTTCTTTTGGGAATAATATCATAGGCTTGGGAGCTTGATAGAGAGCTCGATACAGCTATTACTCCTGGACAATTTGTACGAATGCTATACAATGGGTGGATTCCATGGGGAACCCCATAACGGTCGGCAACGAGATGACAGCACGTGGGTTGGAACATAAGGTTACATGGGTGGAGCGTGGCGAGATAATTGGAGACGTCGATCCAAGAGTTAGTTTTTCGAGGTCCCAATCATGTTAGAGCTGGCGGACTAAACGCTCACTTCCCGTCTTGGGAAAAAATTGCGAAACAGTGCCCTGTGGCGACTGATGCTGATGTTTGGGTTGGATCAGGGATAAAGTTTCCATTTTCCCATATTTCCAACTTTTTACCGGTTCATTCAAGGGCGAGCACTACGATTCTTACCGCCCACCCAAAGGAACGTTCAGAAATAACATGTAATGCAAGCCTTTTGTCAGTTTTGTGCAAAAAACACTTATTGATCGTCTGGTGACTGGGCAATTTCCTTGTTAGGGAGAGTTGGGGAGGTGGAACCGCCTCATACTGTTTTACCATTGACCGTAGAGCCATCAAAGTCTCGCCTCTGTCATGATGCACGTTATTTGAATCTCTGGATGAAAGATAAACCTTTCTCCCTGGATACTCTAAATTATCTGCCCTGTTAGAAGATAAGTCCGGGTACGATCACATTCTTCTAACGGAGAGTAGCCAAACTTTCTTTGGAATCCAGTGAGGTGGCTGTTTTTTACGTATAATACTTTGCCCTTTGGTTGGAAGATCTCCCCATTTATTTATCACACGACAGGCCGTCTAACGACTGTTTTTTCCGTCCAATTGGTATCCCTTGTCTCCTATATATTGACGATCGACACAATGGCCAGCTTCAGGTCTCGTTGGATGAAGGGGAATATGGTACCTTGAGCACGGCAGATGAACACAATTTTGTAGCCGCCAAATCAACAATTTTCTTGGTAACCTACTCCTTGGTGAGACTAGGCTATTCTCTTGGTTTGTCAAAATCTATTTTGATCCCAGTGAAAATTGTTCCAATACCATACTTTGGTTTCTTGGCAGACTCATCAAGAGAAGTTTTCATTTAATTCCAAATTCATCGCACTTGTCCGAGAGACACTTGAGCCCTCCTATGTCTACGTTAACCCTATTCAGACTGGGCTTTTTTAGGCAATCTGTGACTGGGGGGGGGGGGGGGGGGGGGGGGCTCCTCGGACCCCCCCTCTATATCTCTGGAACCAGTAAGGCTAGGACCATGAAATTTTCACACAATGTTCACCTCCATACAAGGAAACCTCACACCCAGTTTTAACCTGCCACACCCAATTATGACGTCACAATTACGTCATTATTTTGTTTTTCCAACGTTTCTTTGATATTTTTCCATCCAGATATTTAAAATATCAAATATAACTGTAAAATCATCTCTTTAATATTAAAACATAATAAATACAAACAAGGACACACTTGTAAAGCGAGAAAAAGCAATAAAAAGCGATAAAACTATAATTTTGAAATTACTGTCCGCCATCTTGGATCCGCCATCTTGGATCCGCCATCTTGGATTTTCTTTTTTTGTGTTTAAATTAAAATTTAAAAAAATATCTAAAAGAGAAAAGGATCAGAATGTATAAAACACCTATCAAACTAATGTCTATTATCCAAACAATGAACTTAGAAGCGTTATTTAATAAATAGTACAAAATGTTTGTCTATAAGTAAAAGAGAGCAAAAATTTACCTACCCCTCCCCCCACATATTTGATGTTAAAATTTTTTGATGTCTTTCAAGAACTAGTCCCAAGAAAAAACTATTCTAACAAGAAAATGCACTGTAAGTCAAAGAACAAGATTTTAAAATAAAAAATTCACCATATTTTAATATTTTGAAAACCTATGTGTCAAAAACCGGTTGCCATGGCAACATGGTTAATCACACTGACATGTTATGGATACATGTTATAGATAAATTCTAGGAAAAGTCAGAAAATTTCAGCCTCATAGCTATTTCGGTGTAAGAGTTATCAAAATTTTACTGGTGGGGGGGGGGGGGGGGGTTGGAAAAGCCCCCCCCCCCTCCCCCCCCAGTCTGAATAGGGTTAAAACCTTACAACGCCTTGCAGGAAAATGTGGCTCCCTCTCTAGAGCGGTACCAGCGGCAAGGTTATTTACAAGAGAAATAAATGCAGCCTTCTCGAAAGGCTTACGTTCTCCGAGGTCGATTATGTTGCATGTCACCCTGCGCGAAGAGACCTGCTACTGGATGTTTCTTGAACATTGGGATAGCCCAATACCGTAGCGTGCACGATGAACGTCATATTCAAGTTTCAGTAGCCACGGATGCAACCTATTCGCTTTTTATATAGTTTGGGGTAGGTTTGGGAGATTGCAAGGGTTGGGGTGTTTGATTTATTGAATTGGGGTTTGTTGTAAGTAAGAATTGAAGTATATGGGAGTCATTGTAGAGTTTGTGAGATAAAGATGGACAGTATGGCTTGGGCGGCGCTGAGCAATATTATCCCCATATCTTATCTCAACTGAGCATGAATAAGAGTGTTATGAAATAGATTACTATTCATAACACTCGTAATGATATGCGAAAATGAGACACGTGAAAATAACACATTCCTAGCGACTCAGTGCATGCAGGCATGTGCACAAGGGTGTTGTAAGACTATAAATACTGAGTTCAAGCAGAACAACACTCCTTTCGTGCTTAGTTGTCAGCCAGCGGAGCAGTGAAGGAAGGATCGGCCCACCCACCCACCCTGACCGAAAATTCGCGTGGGTCATAAAACACTGCTATCCTAAGCCAAGCTGGAACAGCTTGGCTTAGACCGCTGAGCAATATTATCCCCATATCTTATCTCAACTGAGCATGAATAAGAGTGTTATGAAATAGATTACTATTGTTATTTCTTTTAAATTAGGTTCCAGTCTTTCTCCATAGCATTTAAATTTTATTGTATTTATATATCCAACCGTCACTTCTGAAGATGTATGTTGAAGCATACGAAACGTCAAGTCATTAATCAAAGTTTTTTACAACCTGCGTTGTTCTGTCATGTTTATAACCACAGTGTGTATTTTATTTCTGTTAGACGAAACCATCCGAATTAAAATAAAAACTTTGGGCAAAATTTTACTATAGTCTTATAAGGTGCTTCTAGTTGAGTCTGTGCATGAAATCCTTCAAGCTATGCAGCAGTACCTTCCAGTTACGCTGCTTATTTCGGCTTCACTACACAACAGACTGTAAATACATACCAATAGGTTTATTTTGCAGGTTTCGGCCGAGCACCGGGACTATTTACAGCAAATAGTGCTACACTTAGCCTTAGTGCACAATATACAGAAAACAATAACTATCGATAACTACGTTATCCAATAATCGCCATCACAGTAAAACACCTAAACGGAGCTGAGCAACCACGCACAATACCACTGTGGTTAGACGGAGGCCAGAAAAAAACCTGCCTTAAAAAACCCCTTGGGGAAAAAAATGACAGGAAATCTGAGTAGGAACCAAGGCCCAAGGTCCAAAACGGCCCATCCTACGAGGTTCTAAATTAATGCTCTAATTTGCATATCCTATTCGTTCTTTCATTTAAAGACAAAATAATTGATAAAGTGAGTGAAAGCGGTGTCTGCCTAGAATGATCCACCACGTGCTATACAAAGCTTATATACCCCACAGTTCTACCCATGATGCACCATCATCCTACAGGACCCAGGCCCTGTTACATTTCAGGCTAATTTGTAGTCACTCAATCGACAGAAATTCCATATTATGATAAGGCTGTACCACGAAAGTACATGGTTACCCTGGATTAATGAATGCGCGCCATGAGCTGAAAAGCGAAATGCTCACTCGTTCCCTCTCGTCTCTATCGTTGATGAAGGGATAAAGAAATGATAAAGCGCGCCCTTTTCACCTGAGTCTCCATCAAGAAACGACTGGGGGACAAATCAAAGCGAAACGCAAACAGTCCGGGTAAGCAAAACTAATGTATACTTTTTAAATTTTGTCTTGAATATGTACACTTTTTAACCAGAAGACCGAATAATGCTTTATCAGGGGGAATAAAGCGAATCTGAGCAAATCTAGGCTCTGACACAAACAGGAAGAAACATACCTGCTAAACTCATTTGCGTGATACGGCGTCGCATATAGAACCATTTTGTGTTTTGTGTGTTTTCTAGGCTCTAACTTCCAGAGTCAATTATGGAAACATTAAATATAGTTCTGACTTTTGAGTCTGTCAACGAAATCCTATGGTGTGATCATTCAAATGCAACCTCTGATCTACAGCAGTACGTCTGCGTGGTACCATTTACGGTTTTTATTGAATTTTGATCTCTGATACAAGGATTAACTAAAGCAGGAATAAATACCAAGCATACGTAACCTACGTGGCATTGGACGTCAGCACAAGTATCAAAAAGTCTCTTTGCGATATTCACATCAGCCGCAAAGTGCAGCGGTGTCTGTCCGCGTGATGTAGTGATATTCACATCAGAAAAGATCATAGCGAGAAAATCAACAACTCTTGCATTGCCTTTAGTTTCAGCTACAACATGCAACAGTGTCTTGTTCCAAGGAATGACGAGAATTTTCTATAGCATCTCCATGGCTTTTTCCTCTGCATTAATGAGACTCTTTAGTGTGTCTCTGTTTCCTTTTCTCACGGCTGATATCAGCATGTGTTTGCAGAACTCAGATCCAACAAAAACGTTTAAATCAATGCCAGCCTCAATTAGAAACTTTGCCACAGACAGCTGGTGTTCAAGAACCGCGTATTCCAAAGCGGTTTTCCCGCTGACGTCGCCTGCATTAATATCAGTTCCTTTACTGAGAAGAATTTTCACGGTCGTCACATGACCTTCTTTAGCGGCCAACATCAGGGGCGTCTGACCACTAACGTCGTATTATTAATGTTCGCGCCTTTTTGTATCAAAACAGTAACTGCGTCATTGTGACCATTGCAAGCTGCCAAATGAAGTGCTGTAGCTCGTTTCAAATGATCTCCCGAGCGTCCATTGTGCGAATTACCCAAGTTCGGTCTAGTGGAACGATTAACATCACATCCGTTCTCGAGAAGAAAAACAACAGTGTCTGTTCGGCCATGTTGTGATGCACAATGAAGAGGTGTCAGTCCGTTGTAATCTTCGTCATACATCCAAGCTCCTGCCCGAAGAAGAAGTTTAACAATATCCAAAGAGTTGTTCGATGCGGCATAATGTAAAGCAGTTCTTTGTTTGTTGTCTCTCTCTTGTACACGAGCTCCATTAGCGAGGAGGAATTCCACAACTTCAGTCGTGCCTGCCAAACAAGCTGACATTAACAGCGTCGTTCCATGACGATCCTTTTTTCCGAGATAGCTTTTCCTGTCTTCGTGAAATCTTGCGGAATGGGAAATAATTTTCAAAAGTTGACTCAGGTTCCCCTTGCTAACAACTTCTCTCAGAAGAGACGCATTCGGAAATTTTTTAATCATCTTCATCAAAGGCTGTATAACTGCGTTAATGTTAGAATTCTTGTTGACGGAAGTTCTTTGAAGCTGAAGGGAATCCGAACAAAGTAATGCCGCTGTGTTGCCTTAAGTTGGTGACATGCTGAAGAGCGCATTCGAGATATAAGAAAATCCGTTGTCTCTGTTGTTAAGAGTGCGATGCAAATATCAAGAGTGCTTGGACTAAACTGCAGGATTGTTACGGAGACGTGTAATCAATAGTTCTAACTTTTGAGTCACGTCTGTTGACAAAATCCTATGATGTGACCATTCAAATGAATCCTCTTCGGCGGTACTTTTGCATGGTACCATGGGGTAACATAGACAGGCATTGCGTGCATGAGCTGTTTTGAAACTTACGTTATTCCCGTGAAAGCAACAAAACAGCAGAAGTAAAGTTGCACGAAAAACCGCTGCAAGATGTTCCTTAAAGGCCGGGGTGTTTTTCTTTATTCTGCTCTTACTAACTATATAATTACTGGAAATTCGATTATTATCCTTCTTTCTTTGAACTGTTGAGGAGCATGTTTTAGAAATTATTCCATTTTACAGATTTTACGAGTTTTGCCTTTGCTATATTTCACATCAGTTGAGACAGATATTGCGTGATTCCATTTTATGAGTTTGCCTTTTCTAGATTTTACCGAGAAGTTGAGAGTTTTAATCCCAATTATACCAGGGCCGCGAAGCGGCCTGCCAGTATAATTGAAATTATATAAACAAACGAAGTGAGAAATATATGAGAAAACATCAGGTAGAATCCCACTTACTGTGCTACGAACCACTTTTTAACGCATCTAAAATAAAAAGAAAAGGAACTGTACCCCCTGGGGTATGTCATGCGTGACGTAATACCATAACCCTCTGCGGTCGTATAATACACCGCTGACATGTGATTCCTCCATTGATTCAACGCTGTGGATGAGTAACACTATTGTTCTTGTATTGGCACCACTGACAGACATGGTACCTGAATATGTGTGACACCACGGGGAAGGGTGGGTGGGTCCTCATATATTTCTCACTTCGTTTGTTTATATAATTTCAATAATACTGGCAGGCCGCTTCGCGGCCCTGGTATAATTGGGATTATATTACACAAACTCCGTTCGAAATATATGAGAAAACATCAGGTAGAGTTCAATGCAAAAGGGTGGTGCCAATAATGGACAGACAGTATCAAACAACTGGAAAGAGTTTAATGTGATCAAAATTCTGCAAAAAAGGTCTCAATGAACAACAGCATCATTGCCTAACTAAAGTCCTCAAGTTATGAGCTACAACTAAGCTCAATGAATGGTAAATATAAAGTTACAAAAAAAAAAGGTCTAGATGAAGTGCAGCATCAATGCTCGACGGACGTTCTCAGCAAAGTTGGGAGCTATAACTAAGCTCAATGTATGTTAAGTATAAAGTCACAAAAAATCTCAATGAAGAACAGCATGTGCAAAGGTTGAGCTGTGAACAGGTTTGTAATAGAACTTCCGAAATGTAGAGGGAGAAGACCAGTCAGCCATCTTCAAAATCTCAGACAATGGGACGTTGAAATTGGCAGCTGCAGTGGTTGAAGCTCCACGCACAGAGTGTGCCTTAAAGACATCACTATTGACTCCAGACGCCTTCAGAAGAGAACGTAGCCACCTCGCCAAGGAAGGAGCCGTAACTGGTTTGTGAGGCTTCACATATGAGATAAATAATGGATCTGACTTAGACGAGGGGATAGCTGGACGAATTGTACGTGTAGCCTTTAAGTAGCAACGTAATGTCTCCACTGGACATAACTTGGAGTTGGAAGGGAGGAGTGCGAAGAAAGCCTTCGGTAGTTGATCAGCCTTGCCCTTTTTACGAGGAGAAGAGAGCATAAACTCAACACCCTCAGGAAGGATGTGACAGTGGCGTAGATCCAGCTTTGTAAGTGCTGAGACTCTTTCAGGACAAGTTAAGGAAAATAACATTGCAAGTTTCCATGACAAATGCTTGAGAGAGAGTGACTTGTTACTGCCAAGAGACACAAGATAGGTGGTCACCGAACTCACTTCCCAGGTGTGGGAGTATCGAGGTTTAGGGGGACGGTTGTTGAACATTGCCTTAAGAAGCTGGACAACCAAGGGATTTTGACCCACAGGAAGGCCATTCAGCTTGGGGTGAGAGGTGGAGATTGCTGAGCGCGATACATTAACTGAGCGGTAAGCTGCACCACTATTGAAGTACTCAGTTAAATAGAGCAGAATGTCAGTTAAAGGCGCTGAAAGAGGATTAATCTTTCTCTTAATACACCAGCCACTCCAGCGTCTCCAAGCTGATTGATATGTTTTCCTTGTAGATGAGCGGGGTGCTGAAAGGAGTATCTCGGTAACGTTGTCTGGAATTCCCATAGCCTGGTATTGTCCCCGGAGACATGAAACACGGCTAAGTGTAGTCTGGGGAACATTGGATGAATCCTCTGACGGTCTGTTGGGTCCATCAGGAGGTGTCTGGAGCTTGGGAGGAGGACTGGTTGTTTAACCAGGAGGCTCAGTAGTAGTGGCCACCATGGTTGTGCTGGCCAAATTGGTGCCACTAATATGATGTCTGCTTTGTCCTGAGTCACTTTGTTTAGGACTGCTGGGAATCAAGTTGAAGGGTCGGAAGGCGTACCCCTTGAAGGGTGCCCAGTCCATTGTCAGTGCATCTGCCTGTAGTGCCTCTGGGTCCAGACGCCAGCTGACGTAATTGGGGAGCTCTAATACGTTTATGTGCTGTGTGCGCTCGCTGACTGACCAACGCCCGTTTGTGCGCTGAGTTTCGCAGACTGCACCCCATCCTGTCTTGGATGCATCCGTTGCTATAAACAACGTTGGCGCTGGGGGTCTGATTGGGCTGCCGTTTACAGAGTCTATGTTGGACACCCACCAACGGAGTTCTTCCAAAGGGTTGTGATCCAGAGTAAGATTCACATCGAAGTTTTGGTTGTTGGCATGTAGAGCATGGATCATTCTGATCTGCAAATGTCGGAAATGAAGGGACGCTTGCCAAATGGCTGGGCGACACACCTCGAGAGTGCCTAGAAGGCTTGCTATCTGACGGGCAGGCATAGTTGGAGTTAGGGTTGCTGTAATGATACGGGTCGAGAGCGAACTCACTTGAGAGCACGATTGCAGACTGAACACACTTTATTACAAGAAAGCTACAAGAAGGAATAAATTTCACAAGCACATGGAATATATAACTATATGGTAACTGCGCATGTGCGGAGAAGCTGGAGACCGGAAGCGGAAGTCCAGTTACAAAACCTAAACTATGACATCTCTCTCTTTCTAGAGAAAAGATCATGGCAGAAAGTTCTACATAATCACTGAATGCTAAATTCCTACTTGACAACACTATATAATTATTGTGAGCTAAAGAAAGAGAACAATGTTTTCATATCTTATAAGTCCAAGGGTTCATATAGGTAAATTCCAGTTCACAGATTCAGCCTGTCTGGTGGTTTCACAATTCTGCTGGATCGGCGAAGCGTGTTGCTTGGTGGGATGCAGGGGCTACTGATAGATAGGCCTGCATGCTTGGACTCGGGGCTGCTGGGTACAGGTTCTGGTGAATGGAGCGGATCCCTCGTTGAGGTGTCTGGCACATCACCCGTCGTTGAGGTACCTGGCACATCAACCGAGGCTTGAATCTTAGTAGTTGGGCGGATGTGTCGCCGGTTACGGGTGAGGGTAGAACCACTTTGCATGTCAACAACATATGAGCGAGGATGCTCTGCTGCATCTTTGATTACACCTGGCTCCCATGTTTTGCTTAATGGATCAGAAACGCGCACTGGGTTATCCGGATAAACTGGTGGAAGCGACTTTGCTGATCTGTCGTAATACATCTTCTGTTGGTCTTGCTTCATCTGAAGCCTGACATTTATATCTCCGTCCGCAACAGGGTGCAACTTCAGGTTAGGGAAGGAAGGAAGGTTGGTCTGGTATACCCTTGAATTCAAAAGCTCAGCAGGCGATGGAAGATGGTGATCAAGAGGTGTCGTCCGCAGACACAACATGGCTAAGTGGGGGTCTGCACCTGACTCCTTGCACTTCTGCATAAGGTTCTTGACCGTTTGCACACTTCGTTCAATGAAGCCATTCGCCTGAGGGTAGTATGGGCTCGTGGTTGTGTGGGTGAATCCGTACTGCCGGCTGAAGTCTTGGAATGCAGCAGAAGTGAACTGTGTATCGTTGCCTGTTACAACCTTGCTGGGGATTCCCTGCTCCTCGAAGATTGATTTCAGATGAGCAATGGTGGTGTTTGACTGGATATTATTCAGTTTTCGGACAAGAGGAAACTTGCTATAATAATCACAGACAAGCAGGTATGCAGAATTATTCCAAAAGAATAAGTCGGAACCGACGGTGTGCCAAGGCCGCTGCGGAACATCATGTGGATGAAGAGGCTCTTTCACGTTTGCACTCTGGTGGCGCTGACACGGGGCACATCCTTTAACCATCTCGTCGATATCTGCATTGATACTCGCCCAAAAGACGGATCCCTTCGCCCTCAATTTGCATTTTTCGGCGCCCTGGTGGGCATAATGTAGCTGCTCAAGCACCACTGGCTGAAGGGTCTTGGGAACAACAATTCGTGTCCCTTTGAGTACCAGTCCATCAGCAACGGTGAGTTCGTCTCTGTAATTCCAGTAGGGGTGCAGATGAGACGGGCACTCAGCTCTCTTGTCCGGCCAACCCTGCATAATTCGTGTTCGCAAGGAGCTCAGTACGATGTCTTTGGCAGTTTCATCTCTGATCTCACTGATCCTGGTTGGGCTTGCGTTAAGGTGCAGGTGCAGTTCATGCACTTGTACGTCAATGCCTGCGATTGTGCTACCTACACATGGGCTGATTCGCGACAGGGCGTCGGCCAGTGGTATCTTCTTTCGGGGAACATATCGTATTTCCGCATCGTACTTCTGTATACGGAGCATCATCCGGGAAATGCGCGGTGGGGCACTAGACAAATGCTTCTTAAATATCGCCTCTAACGGTTTATGGTTGGTTTCTACAATAACATGCCGGCCATAGGCATAGTAGTGTAGCTTCTCCAGGCCGTGAACCACAGCAGGCATCTCTCTCTCGATGTTCGAGTATCGGGTTTCAGTTTCCGTTAACAGTTTGCTTCTGTACTCAACAGGGCCTTTATCCTGGATCAAAACTGCCCCAAGACCACGCTGCGATGCGTCCACTTGGATTACTACTGGTTTACTGCTGTCAAAATACTGGAGGGAACTGGGTGAGGTGACCAAACTCTTTATTTTCTCCAGGGCTGAGCTGTGCTCTGGTCCCCACCGAAACTCACTGCTTTTCTTTGTTAGGTCCCACAGGCTTGCTGAGAGTGAAGCTAGGCTAGGCATGAAATGGTTGAGGAATTGCGTCATTCCCAGGAAGGTTTGGAGATCTGCTAGACTTTTCGAAGGGTCCATGTTGACAATGGCTTCGACTTTCTGTGGGTCTAGCTTAAGGCCATCAGCACTTATGACATGACTAAAGAATGGTATCTCTGTGCATCTGATCTTGCACTTGTCAGGGTTAAATCTCAGACCAGTTTCTCGCGCACGTGCCATAACAGCTTGAAGATTTCTATCGTGATCGCTTCCATCTTCCTTGTATCCGCACACAACAATATCATCTGCAATGCCAGTGACCCCAGGGAGGTCACTGAAAGTCTCATCGACCTTCTTCTGGAAGATGTCTTGTGCGCAAATCAAACCGAATGGGAGTCTTAGGAACCGGTACCTCCCATGTGGTGAATGGAAGGTAATAACCATTAACCATTGAGCTCTCGTGGTCCAACTGAATATTCCAATAGCCGCTACGAGCGTCAACTATCGAGAAAAACTTTGCACCATTCAGCTTTGGAAGCACTTCATCTAGTGTCGGGGTGCAGTGATGAGGGCGCTTGATGGCACGGTTTAGATCCTTTGGGTCAAGACATAATCTGAGGCTGCCATTACTCTTTGTGACACATACTAGTGAATTGACCCAGTCTGTGGGTTCATCCACTTTGGCTATGATTCCTTGGTCTACAAGCGAATCAAGTTCCTTTTTTAGAGGCTCGCGGAGGGCTTCGGGTACTCGTCGTGGCGGGTGCACTACAGGAGGGACATTGGGGTCCAAAGTGATGTGAAATTCACCTTTGAAGCATCCGATACCCTCGAAACAGTCTGGGTACTGTGAGAGTAGCTTTGCCTTAGCTTCTGGATTCCCAGCGCGCTTTGAAGTGGAGCCTGGAGATGAAGGCGACTGCTTTTGAGTTGATATGCTACAGTGCAGAGTCACAAGATTCATGTCAGTGCAGGTTGGAAGCCCTAGGATGGTAGGTCCTCTAGCATTAACTACATGAAAAGGATACGACTTTGATCGGCCATCATGTTCGAGGTTGAGGGTACATGTACCATAGTGTTGCACATTGTTACCACCAAATGCGGTGATAGTGGTAGTTGACGGGGTCAAACCGATAGGTGCTCCACTTGAATCGCAGGGCGAGTCAGGGCATAACTCCTTGAAGAGACTAACAGGAATGACATTTCCCTCTGCACCTGTGTCCACTTTGCACACCAAGGGTACACTGCGCTGCCCAATACTAACTTGCACCTTGACCACTGCCTGTTTGTTGTTCGCTTCTAAGCCATCTACAGTTAAGGAGTCAAAATACAGTTGAGGTATATCTGGAGTGTTTCCTTCCTCTGTCACGGTGTGAACAGGTAGGCTTGAGCTGGGCTTAAGCTTTGAACTTGTTTAGCGGGGTTCGAGGGTTTTCCCTTCTGTAGTGCATGTATTGCAGTGCTGCTCGTGTTTCCTCGGATATCTTGTAGTTGCTGGTTCGTTGCCTCCTGTGTCCTCGCAATATCTATGGCTTTGTCGAGGGTGAGCGTTGCATCTTGCTCGAGGAGTTTTGATTGAACATGAGCGCTTTTTGAGCCGAAAATCAAGGCGTCAATAATATGCTCGTCCGCGTTGGCCGCAAACTTGCATTCATTCACGAGGACCCGAACTTTCTTGAGAAACGAATCGACGGTTTCATCCTTTTGCTGCTGGAGAGTACGAAGCTTGTACCTCGCCAGCCTGAAATTACTTTTAGGAGACACGTAGTTCTCGAATTTCGACCAATACGTATCGAGTTTCTTCTTCTCGTCGGCGGTGAGCGACCATGTAGATGCAAGCTCTATCCCTTCCTCTCCTGACCAAATTAGAAGGTAGCTAATCTTTTCCTCTTCGCTTTTGTCACTTAGCGGGCCTTTGAAGTACAGTTCAGCGAGTGCTTTGAACTTTTTCAGGGCTTGAGGCGCGTCGGAACTGTGCCAGTCCATTCGAGGAACAGGTAAGCCAGCAAGCTCCGCCATTTTGTAAATATGCGGCGTGGCGATCGACGATCAGAGATCCAAAATGTGCCGTTGTGTACACCGTCCTGGTGTTCTAATTCACGAAGAAATCAGCACGAAAACATTGTACCAACGATCGCTTGTCTTGTCCTGACACCATGTAATGATACGGGTCGAGAGCGAACTCACTTGAGAGCACGATTGCAGACTGAACACACTTTGTTACAAGAAAGCTACAAGAAGGAATAAATTTCACAAGCACATGGAATATATAACTATATGGTAACTGCGCAAGTGCGGAGAAGCTGGAGACCGGAAGCGGAAGTCCAGTTAAAAAACCTAAACTATGACAGTTGCCTTCATGCAAAGGGACTTTACCTTTAAAACTTTCTCCTGTGGAAGGCTTAGTGTTTCTACGGTGGAGTCGATTACAAAGCCCAGGAAACTTATTATTTGGGTTGGAATTAAACATGACTTTTCCTGGTTGATAGTGAAGCCTAGGCTTTCCAGGAGGGTTACAGCCATGGCTGTGTGACTTTGCGCCTCTTGGTAAGTCGACCCCAAGTTAAGAAAGTCGTCCAGATAAAGAATCATGCGAACACCCTGTTTGCGAAGAAATGCTGCTACGGGTTTTAAAAGCTTGGTGAAGATCCTTGGAGCGGTATTTAAGACAAAACAGAGGCCTTGGAAGGCATAGCATTTGTTTCTCCAAAGAAATTGTAGGAACGTTTGAGTCCTTGTGGATTGGGACTGACAAATAAGCATCTTTCAGATCCAGAGTGGTCATATAACCGCCTTTTTCAAGTAGAGACTTCAGGCAATGAATGCTTTCCATCTGGAAGTGAGCGTTTTCCACAAACTTGTTCAGGAAACTTAAGTCTATCACAGGCCGAAAAGTTCCACCCTTCTTGGGGACTAGGAACAAGCGACTGAAGAAACCCTCTCTTATGGGGGTAGTTCCTGCAATGGCCCCCTTGGTGAGGAGGCTCTCTACCTCTGAATCTATAAGGTGGGCATTTACTTGGTTGTGACTTGACACTGGTTGGGTAAACTGAACTGGTTTGCAACGCAACGGGATTTTGTAGCCTAAAACAATACTGAGGATGTCTGGGTCTGAGGTTATTTTCCTCCAGTTGTCTATGAATTCGTTGATTCTTTTGCCCCTTGCTTGGGGGAACGAAAGGAACGCCCGTTTTTTGGACGGCTGTTTTATTTGGGGTAGGAGCTAGAAAACGGTCTGTCCTTGTTAGGAGGGCGTGACGACCCCGGTCGTGGGCGCTTAGCAGGTCGGGAAGCAGCGCCCAAGTTCTTTGCAAGGCCCCTTGAAAGGTCTGCTTGCTTTGAAGCAATACTTGGGAAGTCATCCCCAAAAAGCATTCGCTTAGCATTGGGGAGAGAATGGTCAGCTAGGCCAATTTTGTCTTTGTTTATGGCCACGAGGACTTTCTTCCTCCTTAAGGTGGAAAACTGGAAATTTGCCGAGCCCAGCAAACATAGAGACTTTACAAGAATCAATTTGATGTCCTGCTTTGGTACATCTTCGTCAGAACACAATGCATCGTGCAAGCAGCAAAGGGGACCTGTAACGTTCAGCATGGACCTCTGCACGGAGGCCAGTTCTTTGTCACGCTCCTGTGTATACTTACGAGATTTTATTGGATTGATTTGGTTTAAAACAGAGCTGTCCAAGGTGGGCGAGGACAGGCAGTCAACAGATGGAATTGATTAGCTATCAAGTATGTCTGTCACTTGATCGAAGGACAACTTCCGACGGAAGTGTTTTTCCAAAAAAGCGGTAAATTCCGCCTTTGGCTCCCAAGAGGGATGTTGGGAATCTGGATCATATAGATCACTGCCCTGTGAAGACACCTTTGGTGCGTTTGGCCGCTTGTCGGCTTCATTTGGGAGCTTAGCTCCGCTTTGAGGTTCAGAAACCTCGGTTGGTGGCTCATTTGCCCGAGTTGGTGGCTCATTAGCCCGAACTGGTGGCGTTAAAGCCGCAATCAAGCCCTCACTATCGGATACGAGGTCGTCGTCCGAGTGAACCATCACGGAGAGTGTGTCAGGTTTCACTCTAGAATTTGGCGGGAAGGTCGAGAGACTTTGATGCCAGTGATTTTCAATCGTTGTCACACGCTCGTTTGTATTTTTGAGTTCCTGTTGGACTTCTTGCAAGGTTTTCAAGATGGTATTTAAAGTATCCTGTCCCTCGTTGGAAGATCTCGGACGTTTATGAGGGCTTGGAGGAGGAGATTGCTCCGGCTCGCTTCGGCGGCCATGTCTTGATCTCGGGCGAGATCGTGAGCGTGAACGGTGACGTTTGGACTTGCTCATTGTGAAGTACGGAGGAAAATAAATCCTGAAAAAGAAGCGACTACTTACCCAACAAGCGAAGCGACTCTAAACGAGTCGAGGTTGGCCGAGAGACGGCCAAAAAACATAAAAAAAGGTGGTAAATAAATCACTTACCTGTACGCGTGGTCGTAGCACAAGCGGAAAGATGGAGGAATCACATGTCAGCGGTGTATTATACGACCGCAGAGGGTTATGGTATTACGTCACGCATGACATACCCCAGGGGGGTACAGTTCCTTTTCTTTTTACTTTAGATGCGTTAAAAAGTGGTTCGTAGCACAGTAAGTGGGATTCTACCTGATGTTTTCTCATATATTTCGAACGGAGTTTGTGTAATATAATTGCAAGGTCTACGAAAATAACTTAGTTAACAAGCTATAAACGTGACTTTGCACATTAGTATTTCCACAGTCATGTTAAGACCAGTCCGTAACTAAGCAACGCGCACGTGCCGGGGTGTTTAAAAGTACAACGTTAGCTGAAACACATTCTCGACTCAGACTACAAATTATGCAACCCAGAAATTTTCCCACGAGAAGGTTCTAAATCATAATAATCCCTTCGGTTTTGTTGGCTATGCGTGGGCCACTTTTGCCTGGCTAAACTTGTTAATCCAGCTAAAGTAATTAAGTTGTTTTGATCGTACAAATCCAAGCGCGTTGCAAAGTCAATGGTCTGGTAGTCTCAATTAATTCGTGTGTAACTTATTTTAAAACACCTTATGTAATTAGACTAATTATGATATCCTAAGTTATTTTGGCCGATATGTCAGCAAGAACTGTGGAACTTGTGTTCCATTTACGACAAGAACATTGAACACTTTAATCGCGGTCGGTGTCCCTTTCACAAACTAAGCTTTTGTTATCTAAATAGTAAAATCAAATAAAACAGATCACATCCCGAAAAGAACAGCGCACTTATTCCAGTAACCACGCAGTGATTGGTTTCAAAATACGTCCGATTGAAGTTAACTCTCGTTACTCCAATATTTCACCGTTGAGTTTGCAGTTAATACGAAACCCTAAATAGTGGCGGAAATCCCACAAAGAACGCCGTTGTTTCTCTAAACACAAAGACACTTGAATAGTCGCTAGGTTTCAACCAATCACTGCGGGTTGCTGGGGATTCGAATGCGCTCTTCTTTAGCGCGGTGGGTCCATCTAAGAAAAGTTAGTTGAGACGCGGACGAAAACCAGAGCAGACGAATAAACCTCTCAACAATCTCTACAGTTTCAAAATCATTCTACGCGCGTAGTCAGAAACGCTACTCAGACAGTTAACACAGAGCTGTCCAAAACAATAGAGCTCATTAACCATGGGTTGGAAGTGAAAAGAAAAAAGATCGAATTCTTTCTTTATTCTGCCCAAATTAGATTTAATGATGGATATTAAAAAGATGGATATTAATAAGAGTCGTCTGAACACGAAAGATCCCAGGACTCGGCTCGTTTGTATTGAATATAAAGTTTTGATTTAAAAAACTATCATCCCGAAGTTTATATATTAATTTGGAGCCAATTTTTTTTTCAACCTCTGTTCTTCCAGAAATCGGTTTCATGTCTATTGGGGCCAGGTAACGTATATATGTTAGAAGTCCATTTGTTTCAAAATAAATAGCATATAAAAGCCCTATTTGATAGATAGGTGGACAATACATAACTTTTCACGCACGTAATGGTTTTTATTTAGGAGACCCAAGCTTGTCATTTTCACTCCTTATTAGTCTCGTTGGTGTACAATTTCTGTTTATTGGTATCTTGAATGACATAAGCATAAGCATAAGCGGAAGAGTAAGAATTTGCGTCAAGTGAAAACGAACATCAGTGCTTATGACTGCACTTATTCTTATGTCGGTCCCGTTTTCAATGGACAAAAGCGTTGTTATGCTTATGCTTATTCTTACGTCAGCGGGAATAAGTCGCCAGTGGAAACCAGGCTTTAGCATTTGTTATGAACTTGAATGTTTTATGTTAAGACGATCACTGTTTTTGTAGCCTGCGAACACACCATCTGGTTGGGATAGGCCCAAAAAGAAAGGCCGGGAGCGAAGCGAGCTGAGGGGGAACTTTCCTCGGCTCTCTTCGCTCGCTGGCTCGTTCGCTCGCAAACTCAGTTATTTTCTTTTCACGGCCTTTCTTTTCGCCCTATTCCCAGCAGCCAGGAGGCCGGCTATTGTTTTGGGGGTAGAAATAGTTTTTAGTTGATCAATTACTTCTTATTTTTGAATAAAATTTGATCAAAGAAATATATTTAGGATCGATCACTGAACCGCCTCCATTTTAAATATATCAGATATATAATTTATAAGTGACTCGAAATAAGGATATACAAACAAACAAACAACAACAATTTATTCTTTGGACAATAACACAAAAGTTGGGTGGTTTGGTTTGCCCTGCAAATAGCTGGAAAACTAATCGTGGCGGGGCTGAGTCGCGAAGATATAAAGGTATCGTTACCTTTATGGCGAGGAAATCTTCGCGACTCAGTGAACCGATCCAATTTTAAAATTTCGCGATGTGAAAGAGAAATGCGAAATCTTTTAAGCCTGGCTTTAAGTGACTGACTTATGCATGGTTCATTTCCTACAGTTACCATCTCCCCCCCCCCCCCCCCCCCGGGCAACCCCCGGGCCAAAGTCGGCCCTTGTGGCCCGGGGGTGGGGAATTTTGCAAGTAGTCTTGTCCCGGGGGTAGGGGTGGCGATAATCTAGGTGCGCAAAGAATAATGGGGCGAATATTTCGTCGAAGCACGTGGCGGACGACATGACTCAACAAGCGGACTTCTTCGCTGGGAAATCCTTACCAGTTGTTAGTAATTGGCTGGAAGAAAACAATTTGGCAAAGTTAAAGCCTGTATTTGAAGGAGTGTTGCCTGTCAGTGGATGATGTGAAGTGTTGGGAAGAACCAGAAGCCCATTACCCGGAGCGTGCAACTACCATAAATTCGTGCAACGGCGTTTTTACAAGTAGGTTTATTTTTAGATAAGCCTTTCCCGCGAATTGGTTTCGGAAAGCCAATCACAAGCAATTACATATTAATAACTATTCACATGTTCACATTCCTGTGTGGCGAATGTCTTATTTTCAGTCGCTATGTGAATATGTGAATAGTTATTAATTTAAGCAATTGCTTGTGATTGGTTTTCCGAAACCAATTCACGGGAAAGGCTTATCTAAAAATAAACCTACTTGTAAAAACACCGTTTCACAGGCGCAGTATGGAAGTTGCACGCTCCGGGATTATGGGCTCCTGGAAGAACACATCCTCAGTACGCGAAACAACCGCAAGAGAGGAGCGATGAAAGCCAAAGAAACGCGAGCAATGGGAAAGATGCTTCCTGATCTTTGTAGCCATACGAGTCTAGTCCTGTCCATGTCTATTTTGTAAACTGTTCGGTGGATTTATATAATAAATATTTCTGTCTTCTTGAGAAACGGTGCAGCTTGCTGTTGAGTGTCCCGGGGGTGTGGAATTACGTCTTTCTTTGTGCCCGGGGGTGGGGAATAGGACGCCAAGTGAAGAAAAAATGGCAAATCCCCGGGGGTGTGCCTGGGGGGGGGGGGGGGGGGGGGGGGGGGGATGGTTACTGTAGGAATTGAACCATGCATTAGTCTCATACATCAAAAAAAATGAATTGAGTTTATTCGCAATCAGGATGATTAAAGCGAACGTTTCCCACATTACAGTACGTTTGTCAATGAATTGTTTTTCCCGGATTTCTGACGACTCCGGCATAAAATATAAATTAAAACTATAGAGCTACATATTTAAATCAATCTCTCCCAGATCTCTGGGTCATCTCTGTTTACCTTTTTCTCCTAGTATTGTAACTTCAAACAACAAGGCAGAGTGTTTCGTGGAACACAACAAGCACGTTTACTTCCATGATGGCGTCGAGCACATGCTCTTTGCTCATGCGCAATACAAGTATAGGCGCGCAATGTGCATATACAATATCCCCCTTTTCCTAAGAAAGTGTAAACAGGTGACAAGTGACAGAACAACAACAATGATTAAACTATGCTTGACAGTTGGAGTATGACTAAGCACGAGAGTCTAAGACGTCCTAGCCTAAAATATAATCGTTCAAATAACTGGGGATGTGCCGTTCTCGAGAAGGCCTCCCAGTATGTCCAGTGTTCGGTGCTGTGACGTTCAGATATCTGGGAATTCGCCCTTCTTGAACAGGGCTTCCAGATTGTTCAATGTTCCTTGTTGAAGCGACTACTTTCTTGACCATGGATAAATTTCTGAACAATCGTGCCTCTCCTCTGGCAAGTTCGACGCTGACTCCCTTTTTCCTGACTGTAAAAGGCCTTGGGTCATATCTTGTGGTTAACTTGTTGGCGCGCTTTTGAAGTGACAACACTTGATCCCCTTGACGGATATCGGAAGGAGTCGCTTTATGTCGTTTGTCCACGTACTCCTTTGCCTTCGACTTGCGCAGATTGTCGTTGGAACATGCAGATTGAAGGACCTTTGAAGGTCGAGACAGATCCAGGTATGGGATCTTGGTTCTGATGTGACGATTTATCATCAAAGATGCGGGTGACACCCCAGTGGATGAATGTGGGGTATTTCGGTAGTTCATTAGGAAAACAAACAGTTCAGAACGCCAGTTCTTCCCCTCTACATTTGAAATTCGGATGGTCTTTTCCAGGGTTTCATTAAACCGCTCCACTTGAGCATTGGCAGCTGGCCAAAGGGGGATGATTCTGCGATGCTTGATGCCCATTTGTTTGCACCATGCAGTAAACTCGCCAGATCCGAATGGGACGTTGTCGGACGTGATAACCTCAGGGATCCCATGTGTTGCAAACCTTTGATTGAGGTGGTTAATGGCTGTAGCTGCTGAACTTGAGTGTGTGACGTGGACCTCAGGATACTTTGAGGTCTCATCAACAGCAACAAAGAGGTACTCACCTGTTGGGAATGGGCGCAGTAGTCAACATGAATTGTGTGCCAAACTTGTCTTGGCGGATCTGTCATTCTGAGGGGCTCTGGGGGAGGCCTTGGGCCCACGATTTGGCAACCAAAGCATTCACGCACATATCTCTCAGCTTGCATGTCCATGCCAGGCCACCAAACTCTTTGCCGGAGATGCTGTTTAACTTTGGTGATGCCTTGGTGCCCCTCGTGTGCTAGCTGAAGGATGCGAGGCCTCAGTACATCAGGAATTACAATTCGATTGTTTCGCAGAACAAGGCCTCGTTTCTGGCTTTGGTGCAGTTGTCCAGTTGTCAGTGTCAAGACACTCTTTGACGATTTTTAGTGTGGGATAAGATTCTGATGCAACTAGCAGTTCTTGAAGGGGTGATTGCAGAGGGAAGAGAATCCACAATAAGAGAGTTTATGTAGTCTTCTACTGGATCTCTGGGTGTGTCGGTCTGCACCGGTTTGCGTTAAACATGTTAACAGCATTTTCGATTCCAGGTTGGTAAACGATTCGGGGGTTGTAATGTTGTAGTCGTAATCGCCAGCGTTCAATTCTTGGTGATGGGTTACCACGACCATTGAGGAGAACTTCCAAGGGTTTGTGATCACCAACCAAGTCGAACTGACTGCCATGAATGTAAAAATGAAATCTTTCACATGCCCACACTCCAGATAAGGCTTCTCTTTCTGTTTGGCTGTAACGCTGCTCCACTGGTGAGAGACTACGGCTTGCATATGAGACAGGCCTTATAGTAAAAAAACTTCAAACTTTCAAACTTTCTTTATTTACTCATAGATCCATCAGGATGTTTCTGAGTTAAGGCACCACTAATTCCAATCTTGCAAGCATCATGGCTCTGTCATAGCAGCTAAGTTTGGGACAAAACGGGCCACTGTGTTGACTAATCCTAGAAAGCTTCTTGCTTCGGTGGCTGTGGTTGGTGGCTGCATTTGTTTGATTGCCTGGACACGATCCTTATCTGGGGACACTCCTAGTGCTGAGATGTGGAATCCATAATAGGCCAGTTCTGTGACACCGAACAAACACTTCGCTGGGTTGACCGTGAGATTTTTTTCTTGGAGACGGAGCAATGTGTTCTCTAGGGATTTGTCGTGTTCTTCTTTAGTAGTGCCATGGACAAGGATAACGTCGGCAATGCTCCTGACGTTTGGACATCCCTCTGAGACTTGGCCAATGACATGTTGACATATCTCGGATCCCACAGATGCTCCATACGGCAGGCGCTTGTATCGCCGGAGACCAACGTGAGTTTTGAATGTTGTCAGGTGGCGAGAAGTTTCCGCAAGTTCAATTTGATGATAACATTCCTTGAGATCAATCTTAGAAAAGAACTTGGACCCGTTCAGGTCTTGGAGAATTTCTTCTGAAGTTGGATACGGGTGGTGTGTACGAAGAAGAGCTTCGTTTGACTTGCACATATTTACACACAGTCTTATATCTCCATTAGGCTTGTCGACAATGACGACTGGTGATACCCAGGGTGTGGGGCCAGTGACAGGCTCGATTATGTCCTGGTCTTCGAGTTGTTTCAGCTTAGCTTCCACCTTGGCACGGTAATGTATGGGCGTAGGACGTGAATTTTGTGCCATGGGCTGTACAGTTGGGTCAATGCTAAGCGCAAGTTGGTAGTCCTTCAGTTTCCCGATCTCACCACTAAACACTGCTGGGAACTTCTCAAGGAGGTAATGGTATTCCCCATGAGCGGGAGAATGTTTTGTAGTAATGGAGGCCGCAACATGCAACATTCCCAGACGGGTGGAGGTTTCACGGCTGAGGAGGCAACCAGCATTTTGAGCCTTTAACACAAGGAATCTTGTTAGATCCATCTGCCCTGAATGAGTGGTGATTAATCCGAAGAACGATCCAGCGAGGAGAATTGGTGCAGGATTGTCTTCTCCATATGGGCGAAGTTTCACATCTGTCGGATTTAAAGGCAACGTTTTAGCAGTGTTTAGTGTTTCATAAGTTGCATAGTCAATAGTGTTCGCTGTTGCATCTGAGGCTGAATCAATACAGACTTGGACAGGGGTACCTTCAATGTCAACTGTGATGTCTGCCTGTGCTTGTCTAGGGTTGAGTTGAAATGCATCACAATTTTCATCAACTGGAGAATGACATGCGTACTGGACCTTCGGGTTCTCAGCCTGCTGCAATTGTGGACGGCCCAGGGTTGGGGTTCTCTTCATACAAACACGGCCAAAATGGTGTTGAATTCCACATTGAGAACAGGTCTTACGAAAGGCAGGGCACCTGGGGGTTCTTGGCTTGTGGTCCGCTTGGTTTCCACAATGTGTGCATTGTCGTCGCCTGGCAGAAATAAAATTCGCTCGCTCGTCTTCTTCTAGATCTGTCGGTGTTGTAAGCTGGTGAGTGTGTTCGGAGTGGTCCTGGGACGAGGTGTTTTCAATGTTTGTCGCTTGAAAATTGGCCGATTCCATTGAACGGGCAATGTCCAATAAGGAGCTGAGTGTTACTGACGATTTTTCACGCAACAGGCGTCTACGGAGTATGGCGGACGAACAATGTTCTATTAACTGATCCTTGATGGCTTCATCGAGACAATATTTGTCGAATTCACAATTTTCCCCAAGACGGCGCAGACGAGTGACGTACTGGTCGATCGGTTCAGTTGGCGCTTGATGTGCCTGACGGAACGAATGTCGTTCGAACTGTAAATTCTTTTGAGGGGAGAAATACGTCTCCAGCGAAGTAATAGCTTCCATGTACGTAGTGCCAGTGTCCGAGAGCGTAGCAAAGATGTCCTGGACGGCTGGCCCGGCGAGGTAAAGTAGCAAAGCTCGTTTCCGATTGTCGACCGTAATTCCTCGTGCATCGATGTAATATTGTAGTCTGGTTTTCCACCTGGTCCATCGCGGACCGACGCTGCCGGCCTGTTCGAAGGGATCAAAGGGCGGTATGGATGTGATTTCTGCCATCCTCGTCGCCAAAATATTGTAACTTCAAACAACAAGGCAGAGTGTTTCGTGGAACACAACAAGCACGTTTACTTCCATGATGGCGTCGAGCACATGCTCTTTTCTCATGCGCAATACAAGTATAGGAGCGCAATGTGCATATACAATACCTAGCTCGGTTTGTATTTAGTCGCTACCCAATGGTTACTTACCGGCTTTTTAATCCTGCAGTGTGAAGGGATCATGGTGCATCGACGATACTCTACAAAATCAAATTAATAGCGATTCGTAATTGAAACGAATAATGAGGACAAACCGACAAACTTGTAGTTGTTTGTTTTGCCATCCGATGTTTGCCACCCGTTGTTCTACATGACACGGCGGCAAGGTCGCTTAGCAGAGTTAATCAATATAAAAGCTACACTTTAGCAATGGTTAAAATTTAAAAAGTAACAATATCTTAGGGTCATCACGCCTGCGGAGCATACGCTTTCTCGTTCTCCCCTCAGCCTGCTTTCACTCCGGCTCACTTGTATCGCCTCAATAGGCAAATCTTTGTTCACTGAATCATTCACCTCATTAGCATATGCATCTCACTTTCTAACCGATCAAGCAACAAAAAATTTAACTCCGAATGTTGAAAGGGCATTGCAAAACTAGCTTTCTTTGTAAAGTCGAGGCCTACTCTTTCTGCAATGCCGCTATTAAAAATGTGTTTCAGTTTAAAAATTCGACATTTTACTAAGAATGTATGGCTCATTAGAGTTTTCGCTGCATAGCAATTTTGCATTTTTTTTTGTAGTTGATATTTCTTTACTGACATTACATGTAATGAGCTATTTTATTATTAAGGGGACATTGACATTGGGGTGGGGGGAGGGGCGGCTCTGAATACCACAACACCGCAAAACAAAAATCGAAAAACACCGCACCACCGCAAGAAAAGTTGACGAAACACCTACTCGAACCTACACTGCAGAGGTCAAGCTACTTATAAATAAAAACGGCTTGCGATTGGCTGCTGAAGCACAAAATATCAACTGGACAACAATATTTGACTATACTATGAACCGAACACCGCAAATACTTTCGTTTCACCGAAGTCGAATATCGGAAAAAAAAGTGAAGTCGGAAATCGTTAAAAAAAAGTGAAGTCGGAAATGGGAAAAAAGTGAAGTCGGAAATGGGATAGTGTCCCTCTACGGCTTTCGTAGTTATCTTCCCAAGTATGGTAAGTTTTCCATCACTTTTGTAATTTTATCGATCCTTTCTTGATAATTTAGAAAGAGCACATCGGCTCTTTTGGTTGAAAACCAGATACCTAATGTTCCTTTCCCAAGTGATATCGTCTCTCCCTGCAAAAATCAAAGGGCTCTTAAAGCCATCTCGTTAATGCGTTAGAACGTGAGGTTAATAAAAAAAAATAGAAGAATTGATAGTGAATATGGTAAAGATGCCGTTGTAGCGCACCTTTACAATAAGTCTACTCAAAATACGTACATGAAAGCATCACATGATGCAAATCAGCCAATAGAAATTTATGTTCGCGAAATGGGCGTAGTTTTATTTTAGTAGCCATTTGGGGTATTAAAAACAGGAAATCACTAATTTTCGATTACAAAGTTTACATTTTCACGCTAGTGACTAAAATGGGGTCTATAATTTGGTTATACAATAGACCACAGGGAGCCCAGACAATCTGTTTGTGTAACATGACCGTTTGTAATTTTATAGGAAATGTATGGAATTTACCTAAATTTCATATTATAGCGACGTATCGCCAAATGTATGTACTGATTAACGCTAAATAAACGTTAAATTACCTTATTTGTTGTGTGTTGTCGTTCTTTTGCCGTAAAAGTGATATTTTGAGCGATTTTGAAGGATTCTGAGTTCGCCGTTGACTGTACGTCTAAGAGAAAGACAAGGGTGGAAAGAGATTTTTGAACGGCTCCAGCGCCGAGGCGATTTTTCAGCATAAAATCGCATCGCTCGGCTTTCAAACCACGCTCATTAACAAATTAAACAATAACCGATTCAAAATTCGTACCGAGGGTGGGGAGCCTGGCGATTTGTTTACATTTGAACGAAAACGTTACGGAAATGCCCATAGCTACCCACCCTCGGTACGAATTTTGAATCGGTTATTGTTTAACGGCGACCAATCAGAAAGGCAATCAGCAGGACGGTTTCTGGCTGGCACAGCAAAGTGTTGATACGAATATCGACCGCTTGGAAAGTGTGGGATTTTGATTTTCTTCGACGGCTAGCTCCGGGCCGTTTGGACGGATTTTCGATCGAGAGGTACGAGAAGAAGCGTGAATCTTTCGGCCTTTCTGTTGCGTGGTTTGAAAGCCGAACGATGCGATTTTATGTTGAAAAATCGCCTCGGCGCTGGAGCCGTTCAAAAATCTCTTTCCACCCTTGTCTTTCTCTTAGACGTACAGTCAACGGCGAACTCAGAATCCTTCAAAATCGCTCAAAATATCACTTTTACGGCAAAAGGACGACAACACACAACAAATAAGGTAATTTAACGTTTATTTAGCGTTAATCAGTACATACATTTGGCGATACGTCGCTATAATATGAAATTTAGTCAAATCCCATACATTTCCTATAAAATTACAAACGGCCATGTTACACAAACAGATTGTCTGGGCTCCCTGTGGTCCTTATCAGTGCTCCACTTTTTCAAGGCCAAAAGCCAGAATAATCCTCAACTTCGACGACTAAGGAGAGTTTTTTTTCCACAATATTTGGTGCTGTTTTTTCACCACAAGCAAGAAAGCGTGTGGTAACCATCTGTCTTCGCTTTGGTGAGTGCGTGTTTTTCAATTTTGTGGTTTTGGTTTTGGTTTCGCGAGTTTTCTCGCCCTCGCGTTACGTGGAGATGGCCGCGCGTCCCGCGCACCAGCCGTTCGCCCACACTAGAACTGTCCGTTTGATAGCGCAGGAAAACCTGGCTCTTGATTCGCTCAGTATAGCGCAGTCGTTACCGGACTTTAAGGAAGAAATTTTTGGGGTTGTACCCCTCTACGGAGGAAAGTGCTTCGACATCACCCTCCGATCTACAGAATCGGCCACGCGGTTGGCGGCATCGGGCTTTGACTACGAAAGCCGCGTTATCCCTTTACGCCTTTAAGGCAAAAAGCATACACGTGTCATGCGTTGAATTCCCCGATGAAAACCTGCTACAACTCCTGGAACAATACGGCGACCTCAAAACGCGAGCAGTCCGCCGGCTTTGCTTCAAAGCCCCGGGCTACGAGCACATCGAGAACGGTATCCGTGTCGTAGAATTCACACGTTTACAAAAGGCACGCAACTTTATAGTCACTCAAGGGCTCGAGTTTTTTTTTAAAGTACACGGGCCAGCCAATACTATGCTACCGGTGCCTGTCTTCCGAGCACGTTGTTAAAGACTGCCCCAGAGTCTCTGAGACTGCCCGAAAACGAACGCCGTGAGGCGAACCACGAGGCTCCAGCGCCCGGGGGAACACCAGAGGCCCTCCCCGGCCCCCACTACCGCAACCAGCAACGACACCCCCCTCCCCCCCCCCCCCTGTAACCAAAATAGGCCATTTGCACGATGGCGTCATTTGACTACAACTACCAGAATTCATTTAGTTTTTCCTTTCTTATTTAAATTTTGTAATCCAAGGAGCCATCATTCGCAGTAAAGAACAGTGGATAGAGCTGGGGGAAAAACAAACCAAGTATTTCTACCAGCTTGAAAATCAGCGACAGACACGCGACTCAATTACAGAGTTACGTGCCAGCAATTCAACCGTGACTTCCAATAAAAATATTCTTCGCGAATGTCGCGATTTTTATCGTAACCTCTATTCGGCTGAACAAGTTTATTTATCTAGCCAAGACTGGGTTTTAGTCCAACTGGATAAAACTCTGGCATCCGAAGACCACGAGAAATGCGAAGGTGACCTCACACTCTTCGAGTGTCAAGAGGCCCTTTCACAAATGATAATAATTCAAATGCAATCAGGCAAATCGCTGGGAGCCGGATTTCCGGTTGAATTTAATCGTCGCTTCTGGAGTAGATCAGACATGCTCAATTACTCTTTAACACGGATCACTCTCTGACACACAACGTCAAGGAATTATCCGCCTGCTTTACAAGAAGGACGACAAGTTAGACTTAAAAAACTGGCAACCAATTTCTCTGTTAAACACAGATCATAAAATTTGTACTAAAGTACTAGCCAACCGACTACGTAAGGTTATACCGCTTATTTAAGCGAAGATCAAACATGCGGGATTCCTTACCGCAGTATTTTTGAAAACCTTTTTCTGATCTGGGATACAATCGACTATGTAAACCATAAACAGCTTTCGGCCGCTGTTATTAGCCTGGATCAGGAAAAGGCTTTCGACCGGGTTATTCACGGCTTTTTGCAACCCGTTTTAGAGCGCTTTAATTTCGGCCAAAATTTCCAGCGCTGGGTAAACATTGTTTACACGTTATAAACAATGGATGGCTCTCGTCGGCCTTTTCGCTCGAACGGGGAGTTCGACAAGGTTGTCCGTTGTTGCATTATTATTCAGTATTATTTTATTTTGTATTAAATTTTCCACCGCAGAAATATACTCCCGCAGAAAAAAATTACTTGTTTTAATGATGTATATCGGCTTAACAGGAACTTTTTAACAGTGAACCTATAGAAACCTCCGGTCAGGAAGTAAAATTGCAGTTTAATACCGATGCCTTGGATTTCATTTATACTTGACCAGAAATCCGCAAACATTTCCTCCCAGCAGAAATTTTAGCGGTCTCGACCCGCAAAAATTTCCTCCCGCAAAACAAATTCAGTCGGGCAATCCGCAAAATTTTCCTTCCGCAAAAATTTGCTCGTGCACGGTAGCTAAAAAAAAAACTATGACGTCTTTCCCATAGTATTGCATAATCAAACCGTAATAGCAATGATTCAGTATTCCAAAATAGAACAAACCCAAAGATCATGCTATTTTGCTCTGCCATATCGCTCATCAGTAAAACACAAACTTTTAACTTCCTTAAAACTTCTCCATTCGTAAAAATACACCGTGAAATTCTCAAACTGCGTTTCCCAAGGAAACGCATTTGACCTATTTTTACCCTTCTAAAGCAGCTTTAATGGCTTTACGACAAATGATTGAAAATTTGAAACATTGATATTTCTCGATAGGTAACGTGAGATATCGAAACTTAATAAGAACTTTAATACCTTTGCGGTGACGTAATGTGAGATATGACAAGTTCATGACAAGTTTTGACATCCCAATACCCTAGGGAAATTAACAATAGGTCCGGGGGTGCTCCTCAAAAATTTTAGTGGTGGTATGTGACGCCCTTCTTGAAATCCTAGCCGGTTTAACCAACCTTATTCTCAATACCCTAATAGCTTCTATAAAGAAGAAAGAAGTAACCCCCCCGGACAAAAGTTAACAATGGCCTTTTGTTAACAACATTTGTCCCTTTTTGTATTCATTCCTAAATCTCGTTTATGCGCATGCGCATTAACGAGATAAAAAGGCCGTCTATTCTTTAAGGAACCAATAAAAAAGGCTTAGTTAGCCTTTGAACAGGAAAAGATGCCAAAAAGCCAGGATGTCAATAGAATTCTGAAAACTGACTCCTCTGATACGTCTAGAAACATCGTCGTGTCATCCGCAAATTGGCTGCATTATTTTATGCTCCTCTTCATAGGTTACAATTAATACTCTTATCTGCTCTGATAGAGTTTGCTAATATTTTAGCGGCGATAATGAAAAGGTAGGGAGAAGCGGGCAATCTTGCCTTCATACCCCTCTACTTAAGAAAGTGCTGCGAGACTTAACCGTTATTTTGTATTGCACTGGTGCAGACTCGTACCCAGTCGCTATTAATTGTTTTTTGGGGCGAGAGAAGATTGGATACTAGGGTGAATTGAGGCGCGCGGGATGTCATGGGAAGGGTCGACCCCGCGCTTCTCAATTCACCCATGTATCCAATCTTCTCTCGCCTCAAAAACCAATTAATAGCGACTGGGTACGAGTCTGGCACTGGTGATGACATCATAGAACAGTTTAAACCATTTATATTAATAAGAGTTTCCCTTAAAATTAAAGTATTAAAGGGATATTTCTATAAACTTCCACTCCAAGGTGTCGAACGCCTTTTCAAAATCTATAAACAACAAAGGTCCGGGTTTTGCATTGTGTTCAGCAAAATTTGACTCCGTCAATTGGTAGAATATCCTCTGCAATAGAGCGTCCCTTAAGGAAACTACTTTGGACATAATTAATTAATATAATTATATTGGGCAATACTCTTTTCATTCTGTTAGCTATAACGTGCTATTGCTTTAGACGCAATTTTATAGTCACAGTTTAAAAGCACTCGTATTATATCACAGAATTGTTTTCTGGTAATACACCCGTACGTAGCTGTATGGCATGCCAGTTGGGAAACGAAGAAAATGCCCTTTTAACATCATATATGTATATAGGCTTTGCCTAACAGTGGAGCTCTCTGAACAGAAGGCTGATGATAAGCTTAACTAAAACGAAAGGTCGGATGCAGAAGAATTAACTAGATTGACGACCGGGCTATTTTTCAATTTTAGCAATTCTTAAAAACTGTATTACGCAATACTGACGCAACCGTCTGCACAGTGACAAAAGCTCACAAAAACTCAACATTTTCTCGGTCTAGAATAACTTTTATGACTACTTTCCGAATAAAATACACCTATTGCTTATCGAAAATTACCCGAGAAACTGATTTGGAAGCCAAAATTTCAAAAAATACATAAAATCGCTTTTTAATCTATGTAATGAATGAACAAAAAACATAAAAATGGGCAATAAAATATTCTTTTGAAAAATGTTATTCAAATATCCGTTAGTTTGTGTTTCAAAGCAAAAACTGTACCATTTATAGCGCATCGAGGCCGAGCTGTCTTCGATGAAATTCAAGAAATCAATACGATTGAATTTGAGCACGTTTTATAAACATTTCTCCCAAACTAACGAGAACACAAACAAAAAGTCAATCACTGATTGATATCAATATAAATTCCCATAGAAAAGTGTAATTTGTTTTACCTTTAAGTCCCTCGGCTGCTTGGAAATTCTTTAAATCTCCGCTTCTTCGGTTCTGAAATCCGAAGAAGAAACATTGCCCCGCATTGATAAAAACGTATGAAGTTCCTGGAAGCAAGATTTTTTCCCTTAAAGCTCTACTTTTTTCACTATAGCGGCTTCTGAGTACATTGTATCCCTTAATTAGTATCCCTGTCTTGAGTAGCTAACCGCGAAAAAATGCAGGGAAAACGATTTTGCAACCGGTTTTCTGCGTTATATACTAGTGGTACCTATCGGTAAGTGCCAACGAGACAATGAATCATTGTTGTTGATAAGGATAATGGTTGTTATAAAACATTGATTCACAACAACAACAATGATTCATTGGCTCGTTGGCACTTACCGATAGGTACAACTAGTAAATATAATTAAGTTAAATAGCGCTTTCTGAAATAAAGTTTGCTTTCAAGATTTTTTGATTCGCGAAAACATTAAGCGAATCATCTTTACGATAAGAATGGCATTCTGTATATACAAGAAAAGTCAGAAATTTTAGAAAACACTAGATATAATAAAGGAGGTTGCTGAATTTAAATATTATTTTGATGTTTATAATATAATTCGCAGACGCTAGCGCGCCTTGCTGCAATAAGGATAAATAAATCGGCAAGCCTTCCAGAAGCAGAAAATCACTAAATTCTGATGAGCGTTTAACTCTTTTATTCAAGGTAAAGACATTTTTATTCAAGGAAATATGAGTTTCATTAAAACGTTTTGACCTTTTATTCATCAAGCGTAAACCGAGGCGTCATAGGTCGTCATACACTATTGAAGACACGAAACCTAAATCGCGGTAAGATACCATCGAATAATGTTATCAATATTTCGCTTTTTGGTCGCGACCCGGCAAGTTAATAATGTAGGAATAAGATTAATGAAGTTGTCTTTTTATGTAAACAAAAAATATTGACTGATGATAGTGTGTTTTCCTTGTTAAGCCCTATTTTGTCTTCCCGTTTGTGTTATTCTATTATTAGGGGGCTAAGTCGAGGGGAATATGTCGGGGGAATATGCTGAGGGGAATATATTCCTTTGTTTCGAGTAATCGATCGATCGACGTAGAATGATACCTCAAGTCATTCAGTTGTAAAAAAAATGGTATCTATACAAAAGTAATCGCATAAACTTCAATTTAGGCCAATTTGTGCTTCCATAGCGGCTAAATTCTGAAAATTTGTAGTTCCTCAAGGTCCTCACAGCTCGAAGGTTCATTTGAAACTGAACCGAAAGCCGCTCGAAATGATTATTCATCCCATGATGCCTTCCAGACCATGTCCAACCACCACTGGCGTCTTATTGTTGCTGCGAAGCACCAGCTTCGCAGCAGACTATTTCGAAAGACATGATGACGTCACAACACACGATTGCTAGATACCAAAGTCCTGAGGCAAAAAAATATGTTTATCGCGAACTTTGTCGTACAAAATGCCTCGATTTCGTGCATTCAGAACGGCCTGGAACGGGGTTGGAGAGAACGGGCTTGCCGCCATAATGGATTCCGCAATACAAATGGATTCCACAATACAAACCGATTTGGTAAGTGAAAATATATCGCAACCGCTTATAAAGATGTTGCCAAAAATGTTTATCAGAACTTTTATACAAATCGTCGGGAAACTCTGTACTTTCAGTCGTCGAAAGGAGGAAAGAACATGTTGCGAGTAAGTCAGTAAAACTGCATCTTCCGATCGTGTAGTGAAGCTGAACACAGAAACTACGAGTAATGACACTAATCACAACAATCTAACTTTAATATCGGCCTTTTTGGCCAGCAACTGAGAGGGCTCTGCACTCTGCGTATCATTTGTGACATTTTTTTTTTAATTTTCAGTCACGTTCCCGTTATTTCGTGACACGACCGTCCGTTTGGTTTGTTTACAAATTTCAAATGAAAATAATTCGCGATGGCCAAATTCGAAAATTTCTGTGCTACTGCTATAAAATATAATTTAAGAAAGCTTTAAGGATATAGCACCATTTTAATAGATTTTGGAATATCCATGCATTGTGAGTAAATTGTGACTTTTAAACTGCTGACAAACATGACGGACGCGCTGCTCTAATCCGGGTCCAAACAAAGTAATTACTTTGCTTTGGGATTTACGACACTAATGTGAACACGGCTCCATAAATAAAAGTCATAAATCCGTCACATCTTCGCAGCAATTCACTTTCTATAAGAAACTACTAGTTTTAGCGTCTCATGCACATGAGTATAGGCTACTCGGAGCCTCTTGTTTGCAATGAACTCGCTGGTTCGCCAGGAAACAGGCTAATAGCAAAGTTTTGTGTGACTCTTTCTATCCAATTCATTGTGTGATTCGAAGATGCACTAAAAACTGTTTTTCAAATGTCATCTGACACAGTTTATCAGGTTTATGTCAGTGGTAAAATTTTAAAAATCTGAGCTTTTTTATTCAGCCAGGAACAATATCTTAATCATATTCTCAGCAAGCCACGCGCGGTTAGAGTCAAATCCCAGCCAGATCACTCTTCAGCGTTTAATTTCCCAGCCAACTCCATAACAGCCTGCAGAGCGGCTTTTTTGTGGAGCGGCCTCGTTGGGTACTCCTGGTTCGCGGTACGTTTATAAGTGATTATTGGTATTTGTTTGGTTTGAAGTTTCTTTTTATTTCAGAACTGTGCTCAGTAATGAGCTCGTTGGTTCGATTTGAGCTCCTTTGGCTCTGTCAACACGTTGGTTGAAATTGACTATGAAAGAGCGCTTTCGCTCGAATCATTAACAACACTCGCGGAGTTGATTTCAGAAAACAAATCGCGTCTTGATGAACTCATCAATTATGCGATTCAATCGTAACAAATCCAAGTTACATACACCTTAAAGGGGCAGTATCACGAGGTCGAAACTTGAATACGTCGGCCCACGTTTTCAAGTTTGATTCCGCAAATTCAAAAAGGCCGTCGAGAAGTGGAGGTATTTGTTGAATCTAAAAATCCGTTTTGATAGCCGGAAGAAAGAAAAAAATCACTTCTAACAGTAATATGTCCAAAATTCCGGTGCAAGAATAGTGAACATTGCCGCGCGTGGAACCTCGTGATACTGCCCCTTTAAATAAAAAACAGAATTTCAGGCAAATTACTTTAATACGGAAATGAACCATAAAATCTCCGCCGAACAACGTACGGAAGTGGACGGTGAAAAGTACAAATCCCAGCAAACTTCAACACTTTGAAGCCTCGTGACGTCACAAAGGAAAATGGCGTTCTGATTGGCTCGTGCGAAATATCAACAACATCCGGTTACATCCTAATATGGTCAAAAAAATCTCACTGACACCGGAAACAATCACTTACGCTAAAATTGCGCTGAGCGATCTGAGATTTTTTCTGCATAACCTTCAAACTACGTATGGCTCTATATACTGCCGCCTCGTCAGGCTTGCATGCGTTTTCGCTCGCCTGACTCGTTGGCAATTATGGTTTTGCAAACGGTTTCCTCCGCTATTATTAAAAACGCAACGAACAAAAGAGTTAAACTGTAGCTGACGTGACCTCGGCCGTGTAGCCGTGTGAAAAACATAGCCTCGCTTTGGTTTGAAACTTGCTAAGATCCCGGATGTTACGCGAAGTCATACGCGCATATCTTGCGACGTCATACGTGTCGCGAACTAACCCAGCCCAACGCACGGACACACGCACGGACGCGCCCGCGAACATTCCGCTAGCCATGACCATGAAAAATGACGGGTATAGGTTCTATGAGTACGGAGCTCTTCCCTACCCGCCCTTTTTCATACTTCAACTCGTGTTTTCCCTACCCTTACTATATTTTGTGAAATCACTACCCTTTCATATACTTCAACTCGTAAAATCCCTACCCTTTCATATACCTTCAGCTTCAAAAAGGTACCCCTTGCGGGCGGAGCATCCCCGTATAGCCCATTATAGGGAGTACCCCCCTCCCCCCGGCCCCCGGGATCAAAATACCAAAAAAAATCACAAAATGCTGTTTTTAAAACGTGTCGTCGATGAGCACGTTTCTGTGATTACAAAATAAAAATAGGCTCCCTTTGGGGAGCATGTCTACTGCACGCGCTTAATGTTTGGACGTACAGCTAAAATTCAACATTTCTTCTTTTGAAATTTTGGGGGTCTACCCGTTTAAGGCTAACTCTACCAGTTCTGGTTGGTAGCAATGATATTTTAGATCTCAAACCCAAGCGTCTGTCCACGGAAGGCTAAACACAGCTTATATATAAGGATTACCACTATGTAGTATTTAACCCCCGCTGACGTTCCAGGTTGGGGGGAGGGGGGGGGGGGGGGGGGGTGGATTTGTGGGGGGCGGGGGGCGGAGTGGGGGAAGAGGGGTGGTGGTAGTCTTGGTACACTGAGGAATTATATCATATTTTACAGCTCCGTGACAAACTTGAATTTTGTGTAAAATATAATGACGTAAAATCCATTGACGTCACAGATCATCGCCGGCTCAATCTTTTCAAAATATTGCAACACGGCCGCAAAATCCTAAAGGCCCCTTGTACCTGCACTGTGGGAGTATAACTTTGCGTGTATGTCCGAGGGGTTAATATATAACATGTGAATTCAATCTTTACTAGAGCAGTTTTCAATTGAGTGTCGTAAAACCAAAACCAAAGTAATTACTCTAACCAATCACAGCAGTCGTAAACAATCCAATGAACCAATCAGAGCTCGAAGCAATTACATGTCGCGGGCGCCAAGCGCGGGAAAACGCGTGCGAGCAAGTCACGATTGGTTTTGGTTTTACTTCTGATTGGTCGAGAAAGTGGCGCGAGATTTTTTAGCCAATCACAAAGCGTAGCAATGCAAAACCAAAGCAATTGTGTAATTACTTTCGACAGTCAATTGAAAACTGCTCTAATAGTGAACAGTGGATAGTGAATCACAGTCTGACAAAGGACAACAAGGCCATTAAGTAATGTACAAAAAGTCAATATTTTTTAATCACGTTTCTGAGTTTTACATTGAGTTTCCCCTGTGTTTGCATGCACCCGCTTGTTAGATGTACTTTCTTTTATTCGTTCAGCAGCTCTTTGAGCATCTGATAGTAAATAAAGTGTCAGCGGTGATACCGGCAAGCTGCTTTGTTTTGATGTCATTGTAGTTGATGAGCTAAGTACCATCGGTATTTTGGGTGTGGTTTCATTACCGTTTGGCTCCAACGAAGGATTTTGGGGGTTAGCCGGATTCGGTTCTTCGATTTTTTCCGGTTGTGCTGGAGTTTCAGGAATATTTTGCTCTTTAGAAACGTCTTCCTCGGTGATATTCTTTTTAGAGATGTCTTCTGATGGAAAAGATCTGTGGAAAAACGATTTTAATCTCAAGTTAACCCTTTCACTCAATCCCTGAGTCAATTATGGAGACATGCGCGTAGTTCTAACTTTTGAGTCTGTCGACGAAATTCCTAGTGTGACCATTCAAATGAAACCTCTTTGGTTTTGCACAGTATCATTTGTTTTTCAATATTTTACAAAACAAAATGTGGGATTTTTCTTGAATTTTTATATTTGGCACTCTTGGGAGTTAAAGGGTTAAAGGGGCTATCAATCATGGACATTTTAATATATGTGGGGCAAAATTCCAGTTAAATCAAAACTAAGAACATTTTCTTATACAAAAATGGTCTTAGAACTCCAAGAGGCAGATATCAATATGTGAATTATTTAAGGGAGACCAAAACGTTTTTACGACAGTCTAAAATGGTTTCTGGTGGAAACGAGAAACAAACTTGAAAAAAAAAAAAATAACCGCGGCTTGATATTTTCAAGTTCCAATCGGTTTCCATCCTGTTCATCCGTAGCCAAAGGTACCGATTTAAAGTTTAAAGAGCACTAAAGCAGAGTAGTTTTATAATAAACAAATTGAATCTAGACTATTATTTGGGGTTTATCAATACAAACATGTCATTTGGTTTAGTTAGTAAAGTTAAACTAAAATTTGACCCTTTAACTCTATCCACTCTTAAAGGGGAAGTATCACGGGAATTTGGTGTCATTTTGAAAAGCAAAAAATGTTATTGTATGATCAGAAACCGAAAAATAAAGCTCCAATGGTGTGATAAATTATCACAAAATATATCAAAACTGCCGATTAGTGTCTCTGGTCATAGACGGACTGGGTCTCAATGAATTACAACTTGAAAAAAATTAGCCAAATATTTTTCAAGTTACCACATTTTCGTCTCCAAATGGGCTAGAACAGGCCATAATCTGTCTCTCTTTCAAGAATTAGTTGATTTCACTCTCTTGGTGTTTTAGTATCACTTTGTAAATAAATAAAGGTATTGTAAAATGGCTTTGACCAAAAAACATCAAAATTCCCGTGGTACTTCCCCTTTAATTGTAGAGGCAACGGTAAAAAATCGAGGCAGCATCAAGATTTCATGACTAGAGTTCGAGGAAAATATATGGTCCTGATTATTGCGTCTTTTTGCACGTTTTTCCAGTAGCACCATATGTAAATTATAAAAAAAACACTACACGAGCGAACGACAGACCTGTCATATTTTTTTTCTTCCAAGAAGGAGTTATAATCGGGAACTATGGCTCCTGTCCCAAGCAAATTTCGCGAAAACATTAAAATAACTACTCCTCGGACGGTCTATAGCTTTTACCCATTTTTTTTTTTTGTTATCTTGTTATTTTTTTTCCTAAGCAAATGTAAATGTAAAAGCTTGTAATGTTTAATTAAAAAAAGACTCCTCGGACGGGTACTTACTTGTCAGGTTTCGGTTTCGTTCTTGGGTCAGGTTCTGGTTCTGGTGTTGCTCCAATAAGTCGTACAAGAAAAGCGCAGAGAGCTAAAGCCAAGAGTAATGTCAGGTAGAGCGCAGAAGAGAAAAATACCTGCGCCATTTTGAAGCGGAATGGGAAACCTGTTTAACGAAAAGACGACAATTTATATATAATGCCCGGACAAACACGGGACAAAGACTAGTATACTATATCCAGCTGTATATCCCAATACTATCCCGAGCAAGTTATGTGGTCAATTAACCCAATTCAGACTGCGTCTTTATGGGTCATCTGGGACCGGAGGGAGGTGACGTGATGACGTCATATAACGCGAGAATTACGGCATCATCCCGAATGGTTGCCATCTTAGATCCACCATTTTGGATTTTCACTGATTTTCAGTCAAAATTACTCAAAATTAAAAGAAAATTTCTAAAATGATCTCAATTGTAAAATTCACTGCAAGACAGATAAAAATTTCCCGTTTTAACGCTAATTTGTGCAAAGGATTCCCAAAATGTGATTGCCATGGAAACGTCAAATCTCATCAACAATAAACCCAATAAGAATCGCTAAAATGTTTTTAAGAATATAATTAATCAGTTTTATTAACGAAATTTAAAAAAAAATAAAGTGAAAATAAGGTTTACAAAATTATTTTAAGCAGGAGCCCATGGGCTCTTGGTATAAGTTAAATACATGCATGTAAAAAGAAAAGTCTTACTAGCTGTATGAAAAATGTTTAGAGAATATATGTCACGTTTGTTGTCAGGCAGTGAATTTCAAAGCTTTGTCGTGGCAATTCTAAAACCGAAATCTATCACTATACTCTGCGAATGGGATGCCGATATAGCCAGAAGATTGCGTTTAGATGATCTTAACGTCCGCCATAACGGCTGAATTTAAATTTTAAGGGAGAACTATTCCTGCCTTTCAGCTCAAAACGTATACGAGCCAATCAGGGACTGCATTGTTTCAGAACATACATTTACCATACAGCCAATGTCATGTTAATTTGCAAGGAGCTAGGTAGCGGAAAAATAATTTTTCAAGGTGCCAAAAACCTGATGGTTTCTCCTTTTTCTGTTCTTTACCCAGTCTATCTACTGAATTACTCAAGTGAAATGAATAGCTATGGTTTGTATGCATCAATATCGGGCCCGCGGATCATCATTTTAACACAACTCACGGCGTACTGAGACCTATAATAACAGTACATCTGACTGGCCGTTAGGACCGTGGATCATGTTGGGAGTTGGATGAATAAAAAATAAACGCTGTATAATTTTCTCAACTGATCAACTGAAAATAAAAATGACAAAGAAAATACTGACGCAAAAAAATAATACAACACAAGGTGGGGATATAGCGATTTATACAGGGAACTTGGAAAAAAAAAAACAAGTAAACGTTAACACTCATTCTGTACCTATAATAAAATTAAACGCGGCTACTAGAAGACATAGAGAGGAGATGATACATACCAGCAGAAAAAGATACTTGTGAGAGCTTTTGTCGCAGAATCTTGAGAGCGGTGGACTGAAGAAACACTTCAAAGCGCATCACGAACCGTCTCTTGTCACAGCACCAACAAAAAGCGCAAGAAGCTTTATTGCGTCACAATGGTTTAATTCCGTCTGTCGCGCGCGCCTTCCACACGTGCAATTCGGGCACGATGTTTGCGGGCATGCGCATCATAATATACAATTCCTCCTGAAGGATAATTCCCGTGAGGCAAAAATGGTAGGCGCGCGATTCATTTCGAACTTTGTCTCGTCCCAACCGAGAGAGTGGGCAAGGTACAAATTATTCATAAATGAAAAAAAAAAAAACATGATAATAAGTTACCAAAAGGGGCTTGGGAACTAATTAAACATTAATGGTAAACGATTTGAAGTTTTTTGTTTATTGTTTTGTACATTTATTGCCGTCTCGAACTTAACCTGTTCGGGTATCTCTAAGTACTGATTAAATTTGTTACTACGAAGCTGAACCCTTTTAAGCCCCAAAGTGTCCTCCCATTTTCTTCGATCCAGTCTCTTTTCGATCTGCTCAAGTTAGCCAGCACAGTTTGTTCTTGCGATTCCTTTCTCAAGTCAACCAGCGCAAAAATGGTAATTAAAACAATATGTACAGAATATTTTGCCAGCCAGCAAGAATTCCGCTGGGGAACAGATAAAGTGAGGAACAGATTCGTTGGATGCCCCTGCAAATAGTAAACTATTTTCGCCGGTCTCACTTGCACTTATATAATGAGAATGGGAGACCTGGCGGACGCTCTCAACAGCAGCGGAGAGGAAAATAGGGCGGGAAGGGTGGGAAAAAACTGTTGAGAGAGACCGCAGGAAGTGCAAACGAGACCAGATGGATAAAGTTAAAGACCTCACTAAGTGCCATAACACTAATCCACGAACGTGCGAGAAAGGAGAGCGAATGTAGAATGGATTCTCCTTATATACGCTTAAGTGAGACCGCTGAGAATAGTAAACTATTTTCGCCGGTCTCACTTGCACTTATATAATGAGAATGGGAGACCTGGCGTCCTTACCAGTCTTAACAGCGGGGTACCAAGATCACAGGGACAGAACCGACAGACGCCCCATACTCAACCCCAGACTCAAACCCAAAATAACATCCAACACCCAAACTGAAACCCGTGAAAGAGGGGAACAAGAACGCTTTACGCTTGAAGGCGTAGAGGGAAAAGCGCAAATAAAGCTCTAAAGGGGGCAAAACTGTCAACGCGCAAATGGTAACACATGTGGGACTACAGTATTAGTCCACAAACAAGCGGGGGGCAAAACTATTAAGCCGCAAATATTAAATGATGTGGGACTAAACTGTTAAGCCACAAAAACAAAGTGGCCCAAACTCTAACCCGCGATTATTAACACGTGTGGGACTAAACTGTTACCCACAGAACAAAGCGGGGGCCAAAACTGTTAACCCGCAAAATTAAATCATGTGGGACTAAACTGTTAACCCACAAAACAAAGCGGGATCAAAACTGCTAACCCGCAAAAATTAAATCATGGGGACTAAACTGTTAACCAACAAAACAAAAGCGGGACCAAAACTGTTAACCCGCAAACATTAAGTAATGTGGGACTAAATGTTAAATCACAAAACAAAAGCGGAGCCAAAACTGAAACAAAGACAGAAACTACGGGGCGCCATTCCCCGAGAGAGAAAGGGATCTTAAACTTTAACAAAACATCTAAAACTAAGAGTAAACCCGGGGAATGGCGGCCCTGGCGCCCGGTAATCCGAGAGGGACGTTGTGACCCCTCCAGGCACCGCCATTATAACGAACCTAAGTGATGTGAAAAAACTAAGGAGCCAATCTCCCCCCCCCCCCCCCCCCATACAAGGGAGTAAAATGCGAGGGCAATATGACAAAGGGAGGACCCCTGGGACAATGCAGAGACTTGTGAAAGAGCAAGGGGCGTGCTAGCAAGGACTTGTGAAATATAAGCGCTGTAAATAGTAGACAAATGACAGCCCGTGAAGCCTACAAGTACGAGGACAAAACTTTAAAAGCGGGGTGAACAACAAACAAACACGCAAAAATATGAATTTGATATGCAATTTAAAAACACAAAATCCCAGAGGACCAAATGTAAAAGCAGTGGTAACACATATAATACAAACAGCGTGTAATAGCAGGACGGAAGGGCAAAAGTTAGCGAATATAAAGCCCAAAGGGCGAAATGTTCAAACCAGGGCGACAAATATCAAATTTATAAAGAGCCCGCAAAAGGCCAAAGGGCAATTGTTCAAAGCAGGGCGAACAAATATCAAATTTATAAACAGCCCGCAAACGCCCAAAAGGATAATCGTTGAAAGCAGAGCGAACAAATGCAAGATTTATAAACAGCCCGCAAGACGCCAAAAAGGCGAAACGTTCAAAGCAGGGCGAACAAATATCAAATTCAAAAAACAGCCCGCAAAACGCCCAATAAAAGGGCGAAACGTTCAAAGCAAGGCGAACAAATATGAAATTTATAAACAGCCCGCAAACGCCCAAAGGGCAATCGGTAAAAGCAGGGCGAACAAATACAAGACTTATAAACGGCCCGCAAAACGCCCAAAGGGCGAAGCGTTCAAAGCAGGGTGAACAAATATCAAATTTATAAAACAGCCCGCAAAACGCCCAATGAAAGGGCGAAGCGTTCAGAGCAGGGCAAACAAATATCAAATTTATAAACATAAGAATAAAAGGCAGCCCGGTTTAACAATATATTGAATACAAGTAAACGAGGACGAAACAGGAGGAAAGGGAAACAGATATAAATAAAGTTGGCAAACCTCAAGAGAGATTTCATAAGTTAGAGCAGCGCCTTGTGCTGTGCCTTGTGCTGCTAGTTCAGGGTGTAAAACAGCGTCGTTTTGAGGTGGAGCTGGTGGTAATACGTTGGGAAGGACAGCTTGGGCTTGAGGGAAGCTGTTGGGACTGGTAAAGTACAACTTGGGCTGCAACGACGGCTTCTCGTTCTTGGCGAGGTCGTTGAACTTGAACTGCGATTTATGGAGCGTGAGCCATATAAACGTACAGGATACGGACGTGCGAGAAAGGAGAGCGAATGTAGAATGGATTCTCCTTATATACGCTTAAGGTGGCCGAATACAGTTTTGAGGGACAATAAATTTCCTTACGCGCGCGTGTCACGCAAGCAATACCGCGCGAGCAAACAACAACGAAGCTCTGATCTCGTGCACGCAGTTAGTAATGTGCGAGCAGCCGCGCGCGCAGATAAATGAATGGCCGTGGTGTACGCAGTACTGCGCATGCTCGGAGATCGTACTAAACGTTTTTTTGGTCGTGAATTTCTCGAAATCTAGCCGTACGACCTATGCTCAATTTTTGATATTTTTAAATATACATCAACATCGATCTGCAAACAATTTTTTTTCAAAATCTGTAAGACAGATTTTAAAATATTTTTCGAAATTCCTATTTTTGATATTTTCGTTGATATGCGAAAAACTCTCTTACAGATTTTTGTTTTAACTTGTAAGAACGTTTATTTTTATCCAAAGTTTAAATGGTATGATTTTGAGGTAAGGTCGTACGGGTGATTTTTGAGTAAAACGTCCTCATAGAATTAGAACCCAGTCTTCTGACAACCACTCGGTCGCTTGTTTTAAGCCACTTCTAACCAGAGGATGGTGAAATTACAAACACCCACTGTCTTGTACGATGGCTTTGACTTTGTAATTGTTGCTTGTTCCCACAAATGGTCACCTGTGATCGATATTATCGGAAGCATCTGGTGACCCCTATAAACTGTAGTAAGCCACCTTAAGTGAGACCGCTGAGAATAGTCGTGAAATTCACAATTCCTTCGTATATTTGTGGGCTTCCTGTGCACGTCTGTTGGGCTCGCGTGCGAAAACTGGGTCCAAAATACAAAATCCCTCTGTGTACCCCCAGTAGGGTGAACTTTGTCGCAGGTCTTTATCTCAAAATGGCGGCTGCCGGGGAAGGTCCGCGATGGCCAAATGAAAAGGAGCAGTATGAGCTTCAGGAAGTCATAGGTACAGTAGTTATGTTTTGATTTGCAATGTAAATAATTATGCCAATGTGTGTAAAACGTTATTTTTTGGCCTAGGATACGGAGCCACGGCAGTTGTGCAGGCCGCATACTGCATTCCACGCAAAGAACGAGTTGCTGTGAAAAGGATCGACTTGGAGAAATGTGGAGCTAGCATCGATGAAATGATGGTGAGCTACCGGGGGTCGTGAAGTGGGGCAAGATAACTTGGAAAAATCGAACTTAATAAAGGATTCCTCGTGGATTGCTCTGATTGTAACGACGCATTAGGATTTAATTTTTGATATTTTTTCATTGACGGATCACGTAAAAGCTTTAAATTTGCTACATGTAAGCAAACGAAGGAAATTTTCTATAGATTTATGGTGAATTGAACAAGTAGTTTGTAAATACAGCAGTGTTTAGCTTCGTTGTATTCTGTAATGAATTTATCGGCAATTTTTTTAAAGTATTTTCCTTATTCGGTGATTTTGATTTGCTTGTCAGAAAAAAATAATTTGTGCATAATAATTATTCTTAAGACTTACATGTATATAAGCTTACATGTAAACACATTCTGCAATAAGCTTAAACACACAAGTTTACATCAGCTTATGCTTTCCTTAAACATAATGAATAAAAACATCGGTTTGTACACAGCCAATCCTGTTTAGTTTTAAATGCACAGAATGAAGTACATGTTATGTACCAGTCAATTCCAAGACCGCCCATCCCCCCCCCGGGCAAACCCCCGGGCATTTGACTTTTTTAAAAAAAAATTGTCAAATGCCCCACTATGTGGGCAGTTTATACGGTCAAATGCCCCACCGGGCAGGGCTTCACAGAGCGTCAAATGCCCCACCATCCGGGCAAGGAGGGATTAAAGTAACTAGTTACAGTGGATTTCAGCTTACTTTGGCCGCGCCAGTTGCCAAGTTCATTGGGAAATTTGATACTACGTTGCGAAGTTGTCAATTATACATTTGTCAGTTTGCCAACCAAATTGCGAACGTTGAAACGGAGTTGGCAACTTCGGTGCCAAGGAAGCCTGTATGTAAAGTCTGAAGTTGTTCTTAAACGCTATTTGCGAAGTCAAAACAATTTTTAGCCGATCTGGATGGTTTTCTTTAACATTAATTTGTAGACTTGTCAAGACAAATCTATAAACTAGTGCTGTTCGGATTGTTTTCGAGGTGAGATCACGTCCCGGGGTTGTGGTTTTGAATTTGACCAACATATAAATCGTATATTATCTTTCATGTTCACTTTAAATATCTTTCAATCTTTGCTTGTGCTGTTGTCTGTTGTTTATATATCTCTTAGCTAGATTTAGTTCACTCCAGATTATAAATTTAAAAGAATATTTATATTTTACGACAAAGGTCAACCGAGTCAACAGACACATGGAACTGGAAAGAATGGATTACGAAATCTTTTACCTTGCGAGCGCTGACCAACGTTTTTGTTGAAGTCAAATGCCCGCCCCGTCAGGCCTCGTTTCACGTCAAATGCCCGCCCCGTCAGGCCTCGTTTCACGTCAAATGCCCCACTATGCGGAGCTGCTAATCATGAAGTTGATTATGGCACTGGCGCTGTTTCTATGCTCAATTGTTTTATTGCCTTGTTTTTTTTCCCTTGTTTTCTTTTTTGTTATTGTGTCTTGCACTACATGTGTAGGCTCGATTTTCAGCCGTTTGAATGACAGTTGGAAATTGAGTCTACATCTTGCACGGGTCAGTTTAAAACACAGCTTACAAACATACTGTGGAGCATGGACTGGAACTGCATACTGTGCGTTAAGTACAAATTCATGTAAAACACATACTTAGATTAGAAATAGAAGTAAAATGCATAAAATTCAATTAACAAATAAACAAGTATAACACCAAGTTGTTGGTCCTCATGTTAAGGATGATTTGCCTGGTTCCTTCTGCATGTACCGGAGCACATATTACGTAAAACAAAAGGAACTAAGAACGACAATAGTACAAATGCAAAACAAGACCAAAAATACAATACCTCACAAACAATAGAAGATCATGGGTACCGGTACATGCAGAAAGACCCATTTGCCTGCCCATAGAGGGATAAAGCATTTGTCTATTTTTTACTCACTTGTCTATTTTTTTTTTTTGCTTCCGTCTGGCAAAAATTAGAAACAGTTCCTACATACAGTATGAGCTGATCTCCGATCTCGCTGGGAATACAATGTAAACCGGACATGTATATTGTCTGCTTATTCTTTCATCTGCAACTTTTTTTTTTTCTTTTTTCTTTCATTATTGGACAGTTCAAACCAACTTCTTTTATGGCTTTCTTTTGCAGAAAGAGATTCGTACAATGAGCCAATGTAATCATGAGAATGTAGTGAATTACTACACGTCATTTGTGGTGAAACAGGAATTATGGATAGTGATGAGATTGCTGAATGGAGGTACATGTACATGTGTATACAGCTATTTCAATTAACGTTGTCGGATGAAAGCTCAAAGCTACAAGCCAAGATAGTTGGGAGCGGCGCAAATGAAACGTTTTACCCGCGCGTTGCATTGCTCATTCGCGCCGTTTCTTTTCGTTTCGCCGCTTCCAACTATCTACATGCCTGGAACAGGCGCTCAGTTTACTCGTTCGGTCTTGACTTGTAGGCTTCGAGCTTTGAGCTTTGAGCTTTGAGCTTTCACCCGACAACGTTAATTGAAATAGCTGTATGTAAAATAAAATAAAAGATCCCAAATTTCATTTTGTAAAATATTAAAAAACAAATGGTACTATGCAAAGTACTGCCAAAGAGGTTCATTTGAATGGTTGCACCATAGGGTTTTGTTGACAATCAAAAGTTAGCACTGCATTACATGTCTTCATTATTGACTCTGGATTGAAACCTTGGGTTAAAAGGAATAAACATTTACCAGGGGAGAAGCCAGGCTCATTCAACACTGACATTTGGATCAAGAGTCTTTTGCACAAACCACAACATTTCCTCTGGCATAAAACATTAATATTAATTTAGGGTTTCTGATATAGTTACAATATACAAATAAACAATGTCTAAGCTCATACATTGTATTTTTTAAAATTGTACAAAATTTAAAAATGCATACAAAATTATGGTCACTGAACCATACAGTGCACTTCATGTGATGCCACATGATCTATACATGATATACATGTATGTTGTAAAATATTAAACGTTGCTCTATGTTGTTTTGCATCTGATTTCTCTGCTTTATCAAAAAATTGCAATGTAGTTATTAGTGCCCTATTATAATGGCAAATGCTTGGGGCAGAACAAAATACTGTTTCTTAGGAAAAATGAAGAAGAAATAGACTTTAATTAAAATGTAGCAAGACATGCTGTGTTCGCATCAGCACAGAAACATGACTTGTTTAGAGTAAACATGTTTAGAGTAAATATGTTTCAACGAAACACGTTTCCCCTAAACATGTTTGCAATTTCATTGTTCACATCAGTCGTTATAATTTCAAAACATGTTTGATGCCTGCTTCTATAATTTATGCTGTTTTACAAAACAAGCATACATGTATTATAATAAAGCTCGCACAAAATCTTTATAACTACACATGAACCGAAATAAAATAGAGCTTAAACTTGCTGTTGCATGAATTGTCGTTTAATTTCCTTTATCGAGTCCTTCGGGAATGAAGGGCATTGCAACATTCAACAACATTTGCGCTAACGTGTTTCATCTGGCTTAGATCGAAACTACTGTATCTCGTGAAGAAGTTTCAATCATGCTCAGAATAAACATGTTTCGATCATGATTCACACAATGTGCTACTTGATGTAAACATGTTTCACCGTGAAACATGTTTCATTCGTGATCAGACTAAACATGTTTTGCCCTAGTGTGAACACAACAATAATCACAAAATCTGACACATAATGTGTTGTTCCAGAAAAATCCTTACCCCTACCACAGAGGGTTTTTTTTAGTTTGGACCCCCTCCCCCCACCCTACCCCTCTGGAAATTATTTCCTTTAAAAACTTCATTGCTTTTGAGACCCCCTCCTCCTGGGAATTTCCAATAACCCTCCATGGGGAAGATACAATGTACTGTGTGTGGATGTGCACATGCATATTTTTGCATATTTCCACACCCTATCACAAATACCTGACAATTGTTGTTGTTGTTTGCATTTTCAATAATTCGTTTTAATAGGATCAATGCTTGATGTAATAAAGCACCAAAAGAAGAGAGGCAACTATGAAGATGGTGTTCTTGATGAAGCTGTGATAGCAGCAGTATTGAGAGAAGTTCTGAAGGGTTTGGATTACTTCCACAGTCAGGGTCTCATACACAGGTGATTGGAATACAGTTGTTGGTATTTACACAGTCTTGGCCAATATATGGTTAAAATGGGACATTTGGCACTTTTATTGACAAAAGCATGACCCATCCCCCTTCCCCTCTTCCCCCCCCCCCCCCCCCCCCCCCCCCCCCCCCCCCTCCCCCCCACCGGGTTCCAGAGGTTCTCTGGTGGAGAGAGAGTGCATGAGAATACAAGAAAAGCCTCTGGCACCCAGGGTACCCCCCTAAGCAATGTTGATATCCAAGATTACATAATGTAAGACATGCATCCGCCGTTTAGTGCAATTTATGGACTTCAACGTTGTATATGTTTTTTTAGAGGGCGGAAGTGGGGGGGGGCTGCAGATGAACTTTGTAAAGTCATTATATCTGCGAATTTTAAACTATCCACCCAAAATGTCTACATAAGGTGAAGTGTACTTTAGGATGTTTGCGCTAATTGTTTTTGTGCATCCTTACTGTGCACACAATTCATGTAGCAATGGCATGCAACATGTATGTCATGCATGAGCGCATGCACAAAGGAAGAAGTCTAAACACACTTATTACATGTACCTAGCTGTAGCAAAAGTTTTATAAAAATATCAATGTTAGAAGATTTTCACATGAACGTCGTTAAACCAATAAATGGTTAAACCACTCATTGACCAGGACTGTGGATATATGTACATGTAAGTTATCCAACAGCGGAGCTAAAAATATATATAATTAATTACTAGTTTCTTTTGTGTCTTTTTAGGGACGTAAAAGCTGGTAATATCTTGTTAGCTACTGATGGGACAGTACAGTTGGCTGGTATGTCATTCACTTTGCTCCAGTCATATGGTGCTGTTGCACAAAGTATATTTTCTTTGAAAATGCATCACATGCGGTGACATTGTGATGTAAATAAAAGAGGTTGTGTGTACAACACCCAGACTTTGGAACTTTTCTTGCAACAAAGGGTTTTGTTGCCTTGAGTGGCAGGACTTTAGACCACAGCCAAACTTCCGGCCTCTTTCAGATCCTTTCATAAAATGAACACTAATTTTCTGTTTATATTCACACGATGTAACCAGTTAATTTATTGCCGTAGAGACCTATATGTAGGCTCAATTTCCCGTTATTTGAGGGAGTCCAGTTTTCATCCTCTTTCTTGTGCACAGGGGAACCAAATGGGCTTAAGCTTTGACCCTATAATAATAAATTATTGGGTATCTCTATCTATAGACTAAATATAGTACAGTGGAGGCATGGTGGTTTAGTGGTCAGTGCGTCAGACTTTTTTTAATTTGCTCTTCAACTGGTAGTTTTCTGCTTTTTAGCAAGGGGTGGATTACTTTTACAAGGATATACAGTGTACCTGGATGATCTCAGTTTTATGCCAACTATAAGTCTCTCAACAGGCTCTCTTAGTCAAAGCCTTTATAATCGTGACTTTGTAACAACCTTAGTTTAACAGAATAAAATAATGCTTTGTACATTGTATCATGTATAACATTATTATTCTGTAGACTTTGGTGTGAGTTCTGTGATCAATGACTACGGTGACAGATCGAGACCCAAAGTGAGAAAGACATTTGTTGGCACACCATGTTGGATGGCACCAGAAGTCATGGAGCAGGTAAGCTACAGTTTGTACAGCAGCTTAATCAGCTTCATATACTGATTGTTAAGAGTTGGCCATTATTTCAGTGGAGATTTAACAGTACTTGAATGTGTATGTTGTGGTTCAAATTTTTCTTTGGTTTAAAAATTTTCAAACCAGTTTAGTTTTTATTTCCCTTTGTCTCAGATTCATTATCATATTCTGAGACAAAGGAAAACAAAAATCAAACTGGTTTGAAAATTTTTAAACCAAAGAAAAAATTGAACCACAACATATATTTACAATAATGTACATGCTCATGTTTTACCCTCTGACAGATCCATGGTTATAATCATAAAGCTGACATCTGGAGTTTTGGTATTACAGCTATTGAACTAGCTACTGGTATTGCACCTTATGCCAAATATCCAGCCATGAAGGTTTGTTACAGTACCTGTACCTGTATGTACCACTACCTGAAATAGTATACATGTATTTATAAGTGCCACCCTCAAGTAAGTACATCTATGTCCTAAAAAATAAGCCACACCACTAAATGACAACACAGCATTTATTCAGTGCACTTCAGTACAAGAGAAGCCCTAGTCAAAACATGTAATTTAAGAGTAATTTTATGTTTCGTTTTACATCCACTGCAGGCAATTTATCTGATAAATAGCAATATTTTTCAGTTTCAAAATGTGTATGGTTTTCTTAAGCTCTTTAAAACTTTTGTGCACAATGCGTCAACATATACATGTACATGTAGTTGTACGTAGTTCATTGTCAATCTTGAAAACTTTGCTGGCACATTAACAAGCCCAACATCTTTCTTTCTCTTTTGAGTGATCTGTGCACACAGTTTGTTTTCAGTGTCTGCTTCTATAAATTAAAGCAATGACTTGATTTTTAATAAGAAATGCCTTTTAAAAAGAACCACCCTCAAATGCATGCTAGCTGCAGCATATTTCTTTGAGTACTTTCATGTAAATATACAGTTATGTATGCTTACAGCATGCATTACTGGAACACAATGTAACGCCTCTTGCATCCTCAGAACATTACAAATTACTTTCTACTCATTGACATTGAAAAAAAAAAGAAAGTTTTGAACAACCTTGATGGAATCTAGTTGTTGTATCCTACATGTACACTTGGCTAGGGGGAAACAGTCCCATACATGTATGCTTTGAAAGCTATAATCAGGGTCTTTAGTCCAAAGAATTATTCATGTTGAACAATATATTTACAATAATATTTTTGTAAATTATTATTATTGGTTAGGTCCTAATGCTGACATTACAGAATGACCCGCCATCCCTTGATACCGTAGCACAGAATGAAGGGAACAAAGAATACAAAAAGTACTCCAAGGTGTTCAGAAAGATGATTGTCAGTTGTTTACAAAAAGACCCAGCTCAGAGGTGTGTGTACAGTATGTTTATATTCATAGATTGCACATCTGACCTACATGTAAAATGTACATATATTAACTTAGTTAATAAATATTTACACGTAATTGTCACTTCACAAATTCAATTCTTTAGTTTACTGCAAATTAAAATATATATAACATTCCCAGTCAAAACTCTATGAATAGTTTTTAATTAATAGTGTGCAAGAAATGAATATTGATTGACCACAATTGTCATTTGTGACTTGTGTGTGGGAGGCAAGATGGCTTTTTATTACATGACTAAGACAGTCAGAGGGCCAATAACTAAAATCAACCAATCAGAATGCTCGATTGCCGGTCCAATATTCTCTAAGTCTTTTCTGTGCGGACCTGGCTGCGCTCGGTCCATACTGTCAAGACCTCGGGCCGATATTCTCCCAGTACGGCCCTCGCACTTGGTCAATAAGATATATTTATGGACCAGCTCATGCCAACCCAGTTTTTCTATAGAATTGCGTCAGCTGGTCTGGAGCATTTTATTATTTTTTTTATCTGCTTTATGGTCCAAATTTTTTGGTGTTTTCTTACACAAGTGGTCCAGGTTTTACACCTGCACTAGTCAAAGTACTTGTAATAAATATCTTTCATTTGGACCCCTTGGCATGTTGCCCTTTTCAAGTGTTGTTAATTTTTAGAAAACAAAATATTCTATAACAAAGCTGGGAATTATTCACATAGTCTAATTCAATAACACGAGTCATATATTCCATAACGTTATTGGACATGTGCATCCATGAAATGACCAGTAAAATTATAGTCTGTTATCACAGTTCCTTTGTGCTCTCCAAACTTCCCATGCATTGTCTATTAATAAGTAAACTTTATTGATGCATGCTAAGCATGAAGTAATGTTTAAAACACAAACAGCAGTGTTTTATCAAGTTTTTAATGAGTGTTTGAACTAATTCTTAAATTAACCTTCAGTCGGAAACACAGTTCAGGAAAGTTATAGACTGAAACATCATCATTGTCCTTGTTTGGTTACCTTACCGTTCAAACTTAAATCTTTCACAGACTCAGCAGGCTTTTACTTTACAAACAGGGCTTGAAATCCTGAACCCAAAAGAACATCCAAACTGGTGAAAGATCAAGATCTAGAGCTGCAGTAGATGTGTATATTTTCTCTGGATAAATCTCTGTTGATAAAGATGTACATTTTACGCATGTACATTATTTTCTATAGAGTGTTTTCACTGACGTCATATCAAAATTCAGGAGCAGTTTTCGATTCTAAAATGTTTATGGAATTGTAGAGAGTTTAAAACTATACACATCTGGGCCAAATTTTGAAGCGCAAGAGCATTTCATTCAAGAGTTACAGGCGAATGAGTATAGACATTAATTAAAAATATTTTTTAGTAAGAAATGTATGGAGCGGCCATCTTGGTGTCCCACTTAGGGACACCAACATGGCGGCCAAAAATTTAAGACTTTAAAGTCTTAATAACACTGAAAATCTCATCACAAAATATTGTATTCACTATAAGAGGCATGAAATCGGCTTATAAGCATCTATAGCCTGCGTAGCAGGCGTAAACGGGGAGGGGGAAGGGGCGCGAAAAACGAAAGAGGGAGAAGGGAAGGAACGCCTGCTATAAGAACCGGGATATTCGCATTACGCCCACCGATTTCCTTGTAATCGAATTACGTCAACTGTCAATACGTTCACCAATCAGAAACTGGCACGCGCTTTTACGCATGGATGACTTCACGCGGGAATTTACTTTGTTTACCGCCCAGCTCGAATTAGCCAATCAAAATTTGCGGCCGCCAATGTCCGCAGAAGTGAACAAATGGGGGTCTTTATTGCAGGTGTCCTTTCCCTCTTTCCCCAGTTCCCTTCTCCCGGACGCCTGCTACGCAGGCTAAAGCATCTATAATTCATTAATAACTTTCAACTGGTTCAATTTTGTTTATTTTCACGGCTTATCTGAAATAGCGTGACAAATTGCGTGACACATTTACAACCTTTTTAAATTGAAAACGAAACATCGTTAAAACCTGAAACATTTTGTGAAAGATTGTAAACACTGGTATCCACATAACATGTTAGAAACAGCTTTGTAGGATGTATACTTTAGATTTTTAAATTTTATTATGACGTCATGTGAAAACACGTACTCTACATGTATATCATGAACACCTTTTCAATAAGAAAAATGCAGGAGTGAAACCCAGCTATTTTATAAGGTGTTGTAAAACTGGACTAACAATTATTTGTACATTTATGTATAATTTTAGACCAGATGCAAGTGAACTATTGAAGCTGCCCTTCTTCAAAAAAGCCAGGGTGAGTTTATAAATATACATGTACTTAATTTTACATGAATTAAAGGATTTTATATAAAAGGGATGATTCTACATGTACCTACATGTAACCACCTAAAATTGTAAAACATACAAATATGCAGTATATATACACTGTAAATAATTATCTTTTTTATGGATATGCCACAAAGAAATAACTTTATTTAATGAGGGTGGAGTACTGTACATTAATAACTGGTCATCCAGTAGTTTTTATAATGGTGTATATGTTATGGTTCAAATTTTTCTTTGGTTTCAAAATTTTTAAACCAGTTTGATTTTTGTTTTCCTTTGTCTCAGAATATGGTTACAGTCGAAGCTCTCGTAAGCGGACACCCTCAGAACGCGAAAAAAGTGTCCGTAACTGGAGCTGGCTGCTTACGAGAATGGTTCTCGTAAGCAGCCAGTAGAGGTGTAGGGGATAGATGGTCGCTTACGGGCGCTTGAACAGCTAACAATAAATACAGTACCATATTGGAAATACAAAAAAAAAAATACCGCCGTATTAATTGCCTTGTGCCTTGGCTACAGTGCTGAAAACGTTGTAATTCCAGTCACAAGGGCATATGCATGTAAGTGATGTTTCGAAATGTAACGGGACGTGGATGACGACAAAACAAACACTGAAATATGGTACTGTAATTACTGTAAAATCATTGTGACGAACGGCGATGTGAAGTTGATTGATAAAAACAAGATACAGAGGTTGTTAATAGGATTTTCTTTGGGGTGTCCGCTTACGGGAGCTTAAAAGCAAAGAAAAAGTCTAAGTCGCAATCTCTGAAAGTGTCCGCGGCCGCTTAGGGGAATGTCCGCTTATGAAAATGTAAAAATACAGAGTTTGTATGGGAGTTAAAACGGGGTTTCAAACAAGGCGGCCGTAAGTAGAGCTGTCCGCTTACGAGAGTGTCCGTTAAGAGAGCTTCGACTGTTTGAATCGGAGAAAAAGGAAAAATAAAATGAACTGGAAAAATTTGAACCACAACATATACAATTAATCTAGTTAACTACTATGTACGTGTAACATTTACTGTTAAGTGTTAATTAAAAGGGAGATACTTAGCCAAAAAAAAAATTAAGATCATTTTCTAATCCAGTAGTTCTTCATACAGTGTATTAAACAGTGCGATGCACCATACCATTCAGACAAGCACCCAACAAACCTTTTTACAAGTTAGCCGATCAGGAAGCATGAATACAATTGACAGGCGTGCCTCCTCGCAAAGTTGAGCATCACGGAATGTAATGTCACTTTATGTTTGTCACAGGAGTGTGAATTTAGTTACATGTACAAAATATGAAGCTTTTCTTCATGTCATACACTGTATCTGCAGTTGTGAAAAAAAAAAATTATAAATTGGCTTTAGCTGAATTGGCTAACTTGTGAAAAAAGTTTGTAGAGTGCTTATGGTAAGGCGTGTCACACTGTAATTGTCAAGGATGTTTGTTTAGTACCCGTAGTTAAGGTTACAGTGTACCTTCAGATCGAAAATTTATTGAAATTTTTTTTTGGCGTCAAAATAAAGTTTACAGAATGAACTTTCATCCAAAAAAAAATTATCGAAAAATAGTGAAAATTGACGGAGAAATGACGGTATAACTTTTGTGGGCGGAGTTGTTTATGAAGCGATATGTTTTTCTAAGTGCTGTTTTCTCAAAGTTAATTTTTCGCTTGTAGGGGACACTTTAAAGAGCTACAACTCAAAGGAAATTTGTTCGATTTTCCTCAAATTTGGACACAAGCTAGGCTTAAACATATAATCAACAAAATCGTGTCGGCGATTTTCTTATTTCCGAAAACTTTTTCGTCAGGAGCCATTTCCGTGCGATCACTTCAATTTGTTTTCTCCCTTTTTCGAAAATATTCTGTAACTTTTCACTGCAATTGAATATGGGAAATCGCCGACACGTTTTTTTAGCGCTTCGTGTCCAGAAACCCAAGAACAAATCAAATTAGCAAAATACAATAATCGCTTTGAGTTATAGCATTTTAAAGCTGATTCGGACGTTCGAATTTAGACGTCGTAAAAAAATTTGACAATTCATTTTATTACCAAATGGTTTCCATATTTAGATAGCCAGCTCTATAAGCTTTAATTTGATATCTGGGTTTAGGTATATTAAGTGTAATCTTAAGACGCTAGAGCTGTTATACTGGAGACACCCCCGAAGGTACACTGTAACCTTAATGCACCCTTACTATGTAGTTGACATACATGTACATGTAGTATCAATATCTGTTGTTTTGTTTGCATAAATGAGACTAAGTCGAACAAGGTTCCAACTGTCAATAATTATTATTAAACATTGTATTTCTTAATTCTTGTTTAGGAGAAGGAATTTTTGGTTGAAGCATTAGTCCCTTTAATGCCCTCATTGGGC
>JAJLRJ010000007.1:16357892-16400392 GCA_024195265.1 Dendrophyllia cribrosa
TTTGAGTATAAATTACCGAGACTGCAAGATTTGCGTGTTTGCGGGTGTTTGTCCGCCTTGGCTCGATCTCCTTTCACTGCAAATTACATTTTTCTGCCGAAAACTCGGTTTATTCTCTCCGGAATTTGTAAGGACAGAACGTTCATCTATCAATAAAGCCGCCAAGAGGGATTATTTCTAGTGTAAGTTGCTTTCTATTTTTCCTGGACCAACTTAACGAACAGTTTACTCCGCCATTTTGTTTGTTTTGACAAAAAATTTTCGCTGATTAGTGAGTTAATCGACCTCGCTTAAAGGTGGATTAAATTTAACCCTTATTTTATCCCTTGGTTAGCGCTAATCGTGCTTTCAGGAACAGAATGTAATCGAAGGATAAATTTTATCCGTCGATTAGGCTGATTTAATCGTGGGTTAGCGCTAATCGGCTTTTCAGGAACCGGGTCCAGTACTCGATTTTTCGGCGATAAACTGGGAAGATTTCTTCGACATTTATGGCCTCAAAACTCGAGTTTCTTCCTAGATATATACCGGATAGTATACTTGATAGCTTATTGTCTGATTCTCGAAGGAAATCAGCCGCGAGCCGATGTTTCAACAAGATATTTAGCGCGACATGTGGCCCTGGTTTCGAGTATTGGTTCCGCGCTAACATTCAAATGACGCGATATACTGAGAGGCCATGTGGCAAGATTCGAAGGCAAAACCTATCTATTTAATGGATCAATTATCGATTTAAGCCATCTGAGGCTTTGGAAAGTGGTTGAAGCTGGAAAAAAGCCGAGTTGCGAAGCAGGTAAGCTATATTGCACCGTTTGCTCGAGATGGGTCCATTTCGCAATAGTCGGGAAAATCGCAAATGGTCGCACTTGTGCTAATACAAACGGTCATAACTTATAAAATACTGAAATCGTACAGGGTTTTTTGCATTTTTTTGCCAATGAAAGACAAAACTTTCCGGCTGCATAGGCTAGAGTTATGAACTAGGTTTTAAATCAAGGCCATATCCAGCTTTCGTTGGATGGCGTTTAGTGGGGGTCATAATATGCTTAATTTCGCGTTTGCGGCTTAATTGAGAGGAAAATTGTTCCTCGTATAGAAAACTAGAACGATTTGTAAGCAAATTGATATAAAATTCACTACTAGTCGACACGAATTAAATATTTTATAGCGCCACGAAAATTGCCTAGTTTTCAATTTTCGAGACGTTAAGTTGCGACGGGCCTTCGCCGGACAAAATATTCAATGGCTCCTTGCGCGGGCAGAAAATCATTTTGAACCAAACCAAAACTGGTTTATTTCTAGTCTCGATATAGTCTTTCATTTGCTAAAGTTTCAGGCAAAATTATTTTTCACGCGAAATTGAGTGGGTGTTTATTATAGAGACACCCTCTTAAAGCCACCCTGTACAGCATTGTCGAAAATGTTCCATAGGAAAGTACTGCTCGATAGCTTTCATTTTAATGGTCACAATTTAGAATTTTATCCAAAGGATTAAAAGTTTTTTTTTTTTATCAACAATACAATACAATACAAAAAACTAATTAACAACAGTAATAGACACTAGTTACAATTAGACTAATTACACTAATTACGTTATCAAGTAAATGTAGAAAAAAAGAATAACTAAAATAAACGTAAAGTAAATTATAATATTCTTAATTTACGTAAAATATAATATTCTTAAAGATCATAACTGTTAATTGGTCACAAAAGCCATTAGTTTGATTGGAGCAGTACACAAATACAAAAAAGCCGTCTCTAGAGCTGGTAATTTGGGAACATATATACATTTGCCAATTAAAAACTAACAAATACCATTGAAAAGTGGGACCTTAAAGGGTCCCCAGATTTCTTGTTTGTAGGTACTCGTTTGTACAATTCAATTTTATATTGGGACTGAAGGGTCTTCAAAAACATTTTTAGCTTAGGGGTCCTGTTGCAGGGTCTGCAACCCCAGATTTAGTATCTGGCTAGAAGAAAGCAGAAATTTATCTGAAGAGAAAATTTAGAGGTATCCGACTTTAAGCCTAAAAAAACTGCGATATCCATCGAGTAGTCTCAGGTATAAGGTCGAAATCAGCAAGCTTTTCAGTCAAGGTTCCCCAAAAAGTTTGAACGTTTGGACAGTGCCAGAAAAGATGAGCGAGATTTTCCTCAGTAGTACGGCAAAAGGAGCAGTTTGGGTCTTGCGTGATACCAATCGTTGTCAGAAAAGAGTTTGTGGGAAGTATTCTATGCAGAAATCGGTATTGAAAATTAATGTGTCGTGCTTTTAGTACACTTGAAAGCCAAGGTATATGCTGCATTCCAATCAGCAACACATCCCTCCTGGGAGACCGTAGTGTTCCATTTCGCCTGACTTCTCACCGGGGTGGACGTTTTTTTACAGACAAGTTTTTTTGTAGACGACCTTAGTTCCTTTTGCGTTCTTAAGGAATAAGGTAAGAAGTGAATCTTCTGGGATTGAAAGAGTAGGGTTTTGAGTGATGCTACTATTTTTTACTTGTTTAAGGGCAGATACAAGTCCAAAATATTTTAAAGGTTGGAAATGACAATTATATCTTTCAATAAAATCTGTGTAGGAAAGGAAGTTGTATTGTTCTTTCACAAAATCCTTTACCTTTGAAATTCCTAGAAAAAAGAGGTTTTTATCGAAGACGGGCTTGTTTTCGATCCTAATTAGCGAATTGTGCCATATGGGTTGCTCAAGAAAATGTTCCTTGGTTTTAACAAACTCTTCAAAATTGACTTCAGACCATATTTCTAGTAGCTCTCTTGTAAAGATGCTTTCAGTTGATATTGTCTTGAGAGAGTCAGACTTGTTAAGATTGCCCCTAAAGATAAGGTTTCCGCCATATTTTCCCAGATCGAGCTCGATAAATTATTTCCACTTCCCGTGGTTTGACGTATCAAGGTATTTACGTACCCAGATAGTCTTAAGAGATTTATTGAAAGAACTTAAATCGATCATCTTTAGTCCGCCATGATCATAGTTGCTTATCAAAAGGGTTCTCTTAATCTTGTCACTCTTGTTGTTCCAAAGAAAACTGTAAAAAATGTTGTTTATCTCGCCGATAAACTTCTGGTTTGTTACCAGAGGGGTTAAAATATACGTCAATTGAGATAAAGCAAGGCTCTTTAAAACCTGAATCTTGCCAATTAACGTTAGCCGTCGGTACTTCCAACAGCTTAGAAGATTTCGTATTTGTTAAAGTTTTTCTGTGTAATTTAGATTAAGTGTGACGGTTGGGTTAGTTGAAATCCAAACACAGAGGAACTTAACTTTATTTTCTGGCCATTTAAATTTTTTTTCTGGGAGGAGTTTTTTGTTTTTGCCCACATTTGACCCGATCCATAAGGCTTCAGTTTTCTTGTCGTTAAGTTTGAGGCCAGACGCATAGCCGAAATTTTCTATAGTATTAAGGGCAACTGATAAAGATTCTTGTTCGCCGTTAAGGATCCGCGTATTGACTTATCTTAATTTCTGTGTTATTAACAGTGATACCTTTAATGTGAGAGTTAGCCCTAATTGATTTCCCTAGCACTTCAACAGACAGAATAAACAAGTAGGGCGACAGGGGGCAGCCGTGCCGAACTCCTCTTTGTAAAGTAAAGAAATCGCTCGACCATCCATTGTTCAAAATACAACTTTCAATGTTGGTATAAAAAGTTCGAACCCAATTTGTTAAGGGGGGGGCCGAAACCAAAATATTGTAGCGTGTGATTAACAAAAGACCACTCAAGGGAGTCGAAAGCTTTTTCGAAGTCGATGAAAAGTAACAAACCAGGGATTTCTTGTTGTGCTGTATAATTTATGACACTATCGATCAATCTTATATTTTCTCCGATAAATCTGCCTTTTAAAAAGCCAGTCTGATCATTATTAATTAGTTGTGGAATAACTGATTTTATTCGATTTGTGAAGGCCTTCGTAGCTATTTTATAATCGCAATTAAGGAGAGTTAAGGGACGCCAGTTTTTGATAAGGTGCGGATTAGATTAGATTTTTAAGCAAATTGATATAAAATCCACTACTAGTCGACACGAATTAAATATTTTATAGCGCCACGAAAATTGCCTAGTTTTCAATTTTCGAGACGTTAAGTTGCGACGGGCCTTCGCCGGACAAAATATTCAATGGCTCCTTGCGCGGGCAGAAAATCATTTTGAACCAAACCAAAACTGGTTTATTTCTAGTCTCGATATAGTCTTTTATTTGCTAAAGTTTCAGGCAAAATTATTTTTCACGCGAAATTGAGTGGGTGTTTATTATAGAGACACCCTTTTAAAGCCACCCTGTACAGCATTGTCGAAACTGTTCCATAGGAAAGTACTGCTCGATAGCTTTCATTTTAATGGTCACAATTTATGATTTTATCCAAAGGATTAAAAGTTAAAGCCGCCTTGCACAACATAATCGAAACTGTTCCACAGGAAAGGAGCTTTCATTTGAATAATCTTAATGGGAGAAAGTGACGTCAAAGACTCAAACATACCTCACGGGCTGAAATTATAATAACAATAAGTATTGAAAATCACGCGTAAAGCAACAAAAACTTTGGACTTGTTCTTCGTGCAATTTTCTATGCTGATTGTTATTATAATTTCAACCCGCGGCCGTGAGGTATGTTTGAGTCTTTGACGTCACTTTCTCCAATTCGCAACCAAGCCTTGGAACAAGGTTGATTAATGGCGGCCGTAAATTCTCGGAAATAAATGTAAAAATAAAATGACTTCTTATGTTCGTGATAAATTGAAATTTGGCAAGATGAGTAAGAAAGTCTAATTGTACACGAAAATGTAAAAAAAATCAAAATCAAAAATTTGATCACAGGGGCACTTTAAGTCTACATCAACAGTATTATTGCGTGATGAAAGCGGTTTAAATAAGCACGTGATGGAAACGGTTTCAATGGTTGAAATAATATAACGGTTAAAACAATATGCTCGCGTGATGATATGGGCAGCGCGCGCGCTTTCAAAACCTAGGTCACTCTAAGTGCTCGCGCTAAATTTACAAAATTGGATATGCGCTACGTTGAACTGTACCTTAGAATGAACTTCCGCCGGTGCCTACATGTCGAAATTAGCTCATTGCGCCTGTTTAGCGTTGCCATGTGCGGCTTAGTGATCAGAAAAAACTTTTCAGTGTTACAAAGGTTACAACGTTTAGTAAGGTTCGTGTATGGCTTTGCTTTTGCGACGATCTTCCACGTGACTGTGAATTCTTTGTTGTCATCCTTCAGCTTCCACAGGTGTTTGCTGAGCTCCGTCTCGTTTGTCCTCTTAACGTGCCTGAATGACATCTGGTGGTTTCGGTATCTTGCCTTAAACTGGTTTGCTGTTAGGCCGATGTATGTCTCTTGTGCGTCTTGTGTTTTTACCGTGGCTTGATACACGACCTCGCTCATCAGTTCCCCATCCAGTGGACATTCTTCTTTTTCCTACAGTTGCATGTTTTCTTCCCTTCGCCTTGTTGCGGTTGTGTTGTTTCTGCGTTCTGTAGTATGGCTTTGTTGTGGCCATCTATTAATTGCTTAACGTTGGGCATGCAGTTGTAGCTGAGTTTCAGGGTGTTTCTGTTGAATATTTTCCTCAGCTTGTGGCCCGTAGGGAAAGATCTGTTGATGAGGCATATGAACTCTCTTCCGATGTTTGTTTTGACGTTCTTATTATATGGTGGGTTGAACCATATAACATTTCTTCGTCGCTTGCGTTTTTGTGTTGGTGGTCCCTGTGGTGGAGGCTTGAACTCTAGTTTGTGCGTGTGCCCGCTCTTTCTCAGTGCTTCTTGATATGGGGGCGCTGCTTCGTTAAAGACGGCTTCATCAGATGAAATGCTAGATAGTCGTCGGTTGATTGCTTCAGGTATGTTTTCAAGGATTTTGGGCGGGTGGTTCGATTGGCTGTGAACGTAGAGAGGGGTGCTCAATGGTTTAGCATATGGCTTGAATTTTCCTGTGTTTAGGTCTAGTGTTACATAGAGGAAGTTTACAACTTTCTTGTTTGCTTCGATGGTGATTTTTAGATTGTTCCTCGCGAATATTTGGCATATCTCTTTTTTTGCTCTCTCTATCTCTCGTGGTGTTTGGTTAAGTACTGCTAGCCCGTCGTCGTGGTAAAGGCCGATTTCAATGCCAGGTATCTCGTTTAGTTGCGACAGAAGGTAACAACCCACCAGTTCACAAGTCTCCGCTCCGTCGTAGCTTCCCATGGTGACGTCGAAATTTGATGTTGCATTTCTCTTTTCCCATGGTTGGCCTTTGCTGAAGAGTAGGGAGTGCTTGGAATTGATGATCGTTCGTCGCTCGCTGGTTGAGATGTTCAGGTGTTCTGAGGCGAAGTCTAGCGCGCGGATTAGGAGAGCTTCGGAAATCGAGGGGTAAAATTCTACGACGTCAAAGCATATGAATGCTAAGTCGCATTTATTTGCCAGTTGGTCAAACCATTGGAGCACAGAGGATGTGTTCTTCCACTGGTTGACTTTTTTGATGTTTACGAGGTTCCGGTTGATTTTTTCTAGGAGTTGTTTACTAACTCGGCCTATCTCAGGTTTCGAAGGGTTTATCAGTCTACAAGTAGGCTTGTTTACAAAATTTTCTTTGTTTTCTTTAAGTGTGATAAACGCTTCTTTCATTGCCGTTGTTTCCACTCGGTCATCTATGTTTAGGTTTTTGGTGATAGTTTTCGCTTCCTCGTCCATCATACTGATCTGTTTCTTGTCGGCTTTCTTGTAGGTTTTAGTTATGTTGGCCTCTAGTTGTCTAGTAGTAGTTGTTTTGTCAGCCTTAACAAACAAATGGTTTTCATTTTTTACAGACGCGATGTCTTTTTCTAGGTCTTGCTGGAATTGGCTTTCAGTTTTCTTAAAAGTAATGTTTTGTATAATGCGTATCATACCTTCTTCAAAACCTTTCATTTCTTCAACAAAAGGCGGGCAATTCTTAGTTTTGAAACCGAACGTTTCCTTGTCTGCGGCCGTCGATGGGTTCAAATAGTGGAAGGCTTTCCATCTCATCCTGCTTAAGAATTGTCGTGTATTAAGCCACGGTAAAAACACAAGACGCACAGGAGACATACATCGGCCTAACAGCAAACCAGTTTAAGGCAAGATACCGAAACCACCAGATGTCATTCAGGCACGTTAAGAGGACAAACGAGACGGAGCTCAGCAAACACTTGTGGAAGCTGAAGGATGACAACAAAGAATTCACAGTCACGTGGAAGATCGTCGCAAAAGCAAAGCCATACACGAACCTTACTAAACGTTGTAACCTTTGTAACACTGAAAAGTTTTTTCTGATCACTAAGCCGCACATGGCAACGCTAAACAGGCGCAATGAGCTAATTTCGACATGTAGGCACCGGCGGAAGTTCATTCTAAGGTACAGTTCAACGTAGTGCATATCCAATTTTGTAAATTTAGCGCGAGCACTTAGAGTGACTTAGGTTTTGAAAGCGCGTGCGCTTCCCATATCATCACGCGAGCATATTGTTTTAACCGTTATATTATTTCAACCATTGAAACCGTTTCCATCACGTGCTTATTTAAACCGCTTTCATCACGCAATAATACTGTTGATGTAGACTTAACGGTCCAGTGTAAAATGGAGTTTAACTGAGGAGTGGGTCACCTCTTCGGTGGCCTACGAAACAGTTCTGTATTAAACGTCCATCCACTCAAGATCTGAGTAGTTCACCTACTAGTATAACCCGCTCCTTCACCGCAAGTAGAGCACTATCTTGGCTTCGCCGGTGAACATTTAACTGAAACTTATATATATAAATAAATAAATAAATAAATAAAATAATAATAAATAATCAAAGAATAGAGGGAGATTTGGGTCATGTAGAACGAATAGGGGTGAGGCCGTCACGACAACAAATCGAGGAATTTATTTCGGACATTAGGGAAGAGATTGATGACAGGAACAACACTCGAATTGCTAACGAAGCAGTGGAAGTGGAAAATTTGATGTCAGAAGAAAATCCAGCTGGTGTGAACCCTCTTCCTGTGGATTGTCCACTGCTGTTAGTGAATTTAAATGATGTTAGCAATGACATTGATTCTATATTGGGGATGATTAGAGAAGAGCCAGGTGATGGGCGGAGAAATGTAGGAAATCAGGATTTTTCTACGAATGGGGAATCTTCGGAGGGAAATGTTACAGAGGTCGACAGACCAACCATTGAAACGCCTGAGCAAGACAACAGAATGGATGGGGCGACTCAAAGAAGTGATATGGCAGGCGGGACGGGAACTAGGGGAGATCCTCGGATTGTTGTCAATCTTTCAAAGAGAATACTGACTGAAGCTGAAATATCCCTTTTGTCTAAGGGGCTGAAGTTTTGTCCTACACCGGAGAAAGTTGACATCTATGTTTTAAGAAAGGATATTAAAGAATATCTTAGGCGAATTCGATTGAAGGAATATTTTTATTCGGATGATAGAGTTGACGGGGATTTCTCGGAAATGCCAGCATTTAGAAATAAATCGCAATGGTGTCCAGAGAATGAAAGAGAGTTAGCTATAGAAGCTTACGCGGAAGCACTAGAGAGAAAGATTTTATCGAATAATTTAGAAGTATCCTACCAGCGGAATCTTACAAAGGACGAGCAGAGAGCATTGGAGAATTTACGGAGTTATGAAGACATAATTATAAAGCAAGCGGACAAAGGATCGGCCGTGGTTGTTATGGATAAAGCAACTTACGTAAAGGAAGCCATGCGACAGTTAAATGATGCTGATGTGTATACGCCATTGAATGGGAATCCTACCCGAAACATGGTTGACAAGATCAACAAGAAAATACAAGACTGCTGTGACAAGGGGAATATTGATGAGAAGACGAGAGATTATTTATTAGCGGCAGAAGATGCAAAGCCGGGGAGGTTTCATTTGTTACCAAAGATACACAAGCCAGGGTGTCCAGGTAGACCAGTTGTCTCGGGATGTGGCACTCCTACAGAAAGGATTTCGGAGTTTGTGGATGTTAAGTTGAGACCACTGGTACCGGAAATAAGATCATACATTAAAGATACTAATGACTTTTTAAAGAAGTTGGGTGGATTAGGAAAATTACCAGAGGGTGCAATCTTATGCACAATTGATGTAGTTGGACTTTATCCACACATTCCACACAATGAAGGATTGGAAGCTGTTAGAGAGGCACTCACTAGTTCTAGTAACTCACAGGATGAAGAATGGGAAGGGACACTTAATGAGGACATTGTTGCTTTTGCGGAGTTGGTATTGAAAAGTAATAATTTTGAATTTGATGGAAAGCACTACCTACAGAAACTTGGAACGGCAATAGGCACAAGGATGGCCCCTTCCTATGCAAACATTTTCATGGACAGGCTCGAGAGACGTCTACTTAGGGATGCGGAAGTTAAGCCCCATATATGGTGGAGGTTTATAGACGATGTATTTTTCATATGGACGGAGGGTGAGGAGAAACTTCAAGAGTTCATAGATTATTTGAATAACGCGCATGATACCATCAAATTTACATCGAAATGGTCAACGAGTGAAATCGAATTTTTGGACGTTAAAGTCATAAACGAGTCGGGAGATTTACAAACGGATGTATTTGTTAAACCCACAGATAGCCATCAATATTTGCATTACAGTTCATGCCATCCTAACGCATGCAAGAAAGGCATACCTTACGCACAGGCTTTACGACTGCGGAGGATTTGTTCGAAACTTTGCTTTTTTGAAAGAAGAGCAAGTGATCTGAGTGAGTTTTTAGTCACAAGAGGATACAAGAAAAACTTTGTGGAGAGTCAAATTAGAAGGGCTAGAAATATGTCAAGAAAAGAAGCTTTGGAGGACAAACAGCGTGAACAAATTCAAAAAATACCTTTTGTTGTGACATACCATCCTGGCTTACCGAATATTGGTGGAATACTAAGAGAGCTGCACCCAATATTGGAGTCATCAGATAGATGCAGCAGAGCCATTAGGAATATCCCCATGGTAGCATTTAGAAAACCTAAAAGTTTGGCGGATTATCTGGTCCACGCAAAGTTAAACAGAAACTCGAGAGAGCGTTTACAACGAGGGGTAAGCAAGTGCGGGTCGAGGAGATGTGATGTGTGTGGTTACATGGACGTGAAATATTTTTTTGTTTCCACTGCCACTGGTAAAAGATATTCCATTAATTATAGCCTTAATTGTAATTCGTGTAATGTGGTGTATCTGATAACATGCAGGATCTGTGGACTTCAATATGTAGGATCTACCACGACTAAGTTTCGACTTAGATTTAATAACCACAAGTCGAGAATCAGACGCCATCAAAAACTTGAACAACTAAATCGCGAGAATGATGACTTGTTTTATAAGTATCTGTGGAGTGAGGGGCATAATGGATTGACGGATGTGAGGATTCAGATAATAGACAGGGTGAATGGAGAGAGAGAATTGAGGGAAAAGGAGGGACAATGGGCGTATAAGCTGAACACTTTGAGCCCGTATGGTCTCAATGACAATGAGTTTTTCTTTGGTCAAAACAAGCGCTCCAGACGCACGTAACAATATTAGTTTATTAGCGCGTGCGTACGTCCGGGATTGTTTATTGTTGCGCGCGCGTGATTAAGCGCGTGGTCTAGATTTTTGATTTGTCCGTGCTCGCGATTGTTATATTCGACAGTTTTAAAAGTATTATGGCGCGTGCTTTTTTAACGACCATTTTACCCTGATGAAGGCTGTTGAATGCAGCCGAAATATAGGTATTGACAAAATTTACAATTTGTCTTCATTTGTGATAGTATATATTTATTCATGGAGACTGCGCTTTTTTATATTGCTGCTTGTGAAAGATTATATATATATATATATATATATATATATATATATATATAATATTTCTTTGTGATGGTCAAGAAGCCAACTCCAATTGGACTTTCAGATGTTTATATTTAAGTGCTCAACGTTTCGGCCGTCGCGGCCTTCCTCAGGAGCCTATACTAGTGTTACAACATAAAACTTAATAATTAGCGGCGACATTCAACTGAACCCGGGCCCAAACACAGCACCCCATCACAGTTTCCCGAAAGGCTTATCGAATGACTGCAACAAGACTCTCTGGCAAGTTCATCGGCTACAAGTTCAGGTCATCGCTGGGGAATTGCACCAGTAGTTCTTGTCAATGTACAAAGTTAACAACATTATACCTCCGGGCCTTCAAATTAAATTAACACCACAAGTAGATTGTGTTAAAGGTCAGACTCGGAACAGATGGGATAACATCATTAAGAACACTTCTCTACAATTAATGGAATTTCTAAAACAGACTCACGAAATGAATTGTGCTACACGCAAAACTAAGATAGATGCATTATTAACCACGCTATCTAACGATCTTAGTGAGTACCAATTTGAAACAGCTAACAGTTGGCTACAAACACAAGGCAGGGTCGCCCGGAACGAGATGATTGCCAATAAACAACAAAAATTTCAAAAGCACCTTGTCATATCCAAACTACTCGAATCAACCCCAGGGTCATCTACAGGGAACCATAGTACGATAAATACCGACGACCATTTAACCCCAAGCCACCAGAATCCCAACGACAAGAGCTACCCATACCATAAACACAGCAAACAAGAACTAAGAGCAAGCAGCGGCAGGAGAAATCACCAAGCAACACAGTTTACATCACAGATGAGAAATGACTCCACGTTCACCGTCACCAATAAACACGGAAGTAACTCTGAGAACGACTCAATCATTCCGGCACCAGATATACTACCAGACGTATCCCCCCTTCAAACCACAAGACAGAAAAAACGCAGACGAAAACACCGGGGTAGACAAATAAAAACGACTAGGCAAACAAACAACAATCGAAAAACAGTGATCAACCTTTCAGATCGAGAACTATCAGAACATGAAATCAGTATCCAGAGCAAAGGTCTTAAATTCGTACCAACTCCTCTAAGCGTGAAAAGGACGGAACTTAACGCGGAAACCAAGAACTGGAGTCGCCGCATGCGTCTTAAAGAATTCTTTTGGGATGAAAGAAACAGCCAGTCAGAGCTCAACAACACATACAAGAAACTGTCCTCGTGGACCCCAAGCCCTGGTAGAGATGAAGCCTTGGACTGCTATCTTAAAGCTGTACAAAGAGCTATCCTAAACACAAGAGGTTCCTACGATCTAACGTCACCAAAGAGGAACGAACTGCCATTAAAACACGTAAAAAAGACAAAAACATTGTCATCTTTCAAGCAGACAAAGGAGCGGCCGTTGTGATTCAGAATCGCAAAGATTATCTCAACGAGGCCTATAAACAACTCAACGGCAAAGATGAGAACGGAGAAGAAGTATACCGCCTTTTAGTAAACGATCCGACTAATGAATTGCAACGAAAAGTTAAAGATGTAGTGCGAGATGCCTTGGCAAAAGGTATAATCAATGAAGACACCGCCAAGTACCTTGTAGTTGAAAACGCACGACCGGGTAACATTTACTTTGTGCCAAAAATTCAAAAGCCGCAACGCCCACCACCCGCACGTCCTATCTGCAATACCATCAACTCAGCCACCACCAACATCTCTAAATGGGTTGACGATCAACTTCAACCACTGGTCAAGACCCTACCATCGTATTTAAAAGATGATAATGACTTTTCGCGAAAACTCGTGGAAATGAACAACAGCCAGTCACTACCACCGGGAACATTACTGGTTACTTGGGATGTTAAGTCGTTGTACACCAACATTCCACACAGAGATGGAATGAAAGCGTGTGAACATTACATGCGTCGTAACAACTTTGACGAGAATAAACTAGACATCACCTTAAAGTTCATCAATTTAGTACTCACGTGCAACAATTTAACTTTCCAGGACAACCACTACTTGCAACAAACAGGAACTGCGATGGGAACAAAAATGGCACCTACATACGCCAACTTATTTATGGGCCTACTAGAGGAACAGTTACTAGAGGAAACCACCCTTAAACCTCTCATTTGGTTCCGATACATTGATGATATCTTCTTTCTCTGCACTTTCGGTGAACTCAAACTCAATCTGTTTTTCGAACACTGCAACAACTTTAACCCACATATCAAGTTTGAACAAACAATATCATACACTACTATTCCCTTCCTTGACGTACAAGTTATTCTAGAAAATGGCAAAATCCACAGTGACCTCTACACCAAACCAACAGACACTCATCCGCCAGTATCTTAACTGGACCAGTTGCCATCCACGCCACACCAAAATGGCCATACCGTATAGCCTGGCCGCAAGACTCCGCCGAATTTGCTCCAAGAATGAATTCTTCGAAAAAAGAGCGCGAGAACTACATAACATCCTTCTTGACCGCGGATACAAAAACAAACTGATTAAAGAATCTATCATGAAAGCGAGGCTGATGACAAGGGAAGAGGCACTGCGGACTGATACCATTAACAACAATTTAGATAGGGTACCCATGGTTGTCACCTACAACCCAGCGTTGCCAAAACTTCATAAGATCATCAGAGATCATCAGCAAATCCTACTCACGTCATCCAGATGCATTTAGTAAACCTCCCTTAATTGCCTACCGCAAAGGAAAAAACCTTTCACAAATTCTGACAAGCAAACGGGCCAAACAACACCAACGAAACACACCCAGCAGCCAACCTAAGCCACCTACCACTCAAAAACTCTGACATACCAGCCCCTTCAGAAACAAGATGTAAGATTTGCGACCGCACCTTTCGGAATAATAAAAATCTCAAAATACACTACACACATACACACAGAAACCGCCCAGCTACCACCGTCACAAAACCCGGATTCTGGCCATGTAAAACTGACACGAGATGCGCTTGCTGCAAGGAATATGGCAACTTCGCACAAACCATAACCAGTACAACAACAAGTGAAACGATCACGCTCCGTGATAACATGACATGCCAGTCAGCGAATGTCATATATCTGATAACATGCACGAAATGCCATGACCAGTATGTAGGCGAAACAGGGAATTGTATTCGCACAAGAGCAAACCAACACCGCTCAGACATTTCAATTGGTCACAAGAATATACCCACAGTGCGACATTTTAGAACGTGTGGATTGAAACACTTAAAACTGACACTGCTGGAGAAAGTTAGAAGCCATACCATTGAAATTAGACGCGCCAGAGAAAGTTTCTGGATAACAAAACTGAAACCCGTGATAAACAATTTAACATGTTCTTGATTTTTCGTAAAGAACCCTGCGCGCGCTCCTGTTACACGCGCACAGCATTTTAATTGTATACTTTGTACGTTTCTTTCCGTTATAACATGCGCATGCAACATTTAAACGCGCGCGAGCAAGGTTTGTTTTGTTGCATTACGTTATGTTAACTGACATACGTTTCCGTTGACACAAATTTCAATTGTTGTAACACTAGTATAGGCTCCTGAGGAAGGCCGCGACGGCCGAAACGTTGAGCACTTAAATATAAACATCTGAAAGTCCAATTGGAGTTGGCTTCTTGACCATCACAAAGAAAAATTAATTTACAAAACTTCAAGTCCCCACGATCGCTACAGTGATCCTCCAAATTTGGACTACTTAGGGAGCATTGTCTGAGGGACCCATCACAAAAGTTAACGGAATTATATAGATATATATATACCTCTTATATATATATATCTGTCTGATTTTAAGAAAAGGCACCTCACAAAAAGTGAAAATTGAAGGTTTGATGTAACTTTAAATGTACAGGGGCAACCAACGAACAATCTTTGGTAAAATACATTACAGTATTCAAATAAATTAAAATAAATGATATAAAAGCATTTCCAGGTGTTCTTCTACATAAAAAACGTTTTCAATTTAGTAAAAAAAGGGAGTTAAAACAACAAGCGCGTAAAAAACAACATCACATACGAAAGCTTTGAACAGTTTACAGAAAGAATTAATGATAACAAACAGTTAAAATGCACCGTAAGTAAGCTTCGAGGTAATTCTAGGTTTTACCTTGAGGTAAATATAACGCCCTGAGTTGTAACTTGTTAACGTTAGCAGAAACCACTTTCGCGCTAACTACAGAAGAGATCTGGAAAAGAGTCTTTTTCATAGGAATTATCACGTGTCCATGACGTCGTAATATTCAATCAAAGTGGGAACTGTAACGATGGTCGATCGATCTTGAAGCCACTCTCGAAGCTTACATTTGGCTTTGAGCTCCTGTGGTCAATTTTATTTTCTTTGTTCGCCACATTTGTGCCCGTCTGGTGGTTGAAGGACATCATTAAGTCCGGAAACCCGTAAGTCACTAGCACCTTTCCAAGAAACGAGGGGTGTTTTGCTTTTCGACTGTCGAATAGTGTTGATGTTGGCACTCTTGCGGCCGTTCACAGTCGGTTGGCAAGCCGATCCAGACAGAGTCTAAAAGCACGTCTTGTCTAAAAACTGTATGATCGTGAGTTAATTGCAGAATTTGTGTAAATGTCTCCCAAGAGCTTTCCACTATGAAGCCACAAATGTGTTGTTTGTGTTTGTGTAAGTGTGGTTGTCTCAGTGGCCTAGTGGTTAAGGCATCTGTCCGATCATCAGGAGACCCGGGTTCAACTCCCGGCTGAGGCACTTTTCCACTCATAATCTTTGTTGTGAAAATTTCTGTTCTCACTTTAACTGTCTATATATATATATATATATATATATATATATATATATATATATATATATATATTATCCAAGTTGAAGATTCACCGGCGAATCCAATAAAGTGCTCTACAGTGTAGGAGCAGAATAATCCAAGAAGGAAAATCACTCAACTTTGATGGCCATAAGTGTAATACAAACTTGTTTCGTAGGTGTTGCCACCTACGGCAACACCTACGAAACAAGTTTGTATTAAACTTATGGTCATCAAAGTTGAGTGATTTTCCTTCTTGGATTATATATATATATATATACCTCTTATTAGCCGAGTTCGAGGTCCGTACCGTAAGTTACGGAACGAGTTTTTTTTCGTAACTTACGGTACGGACCGAGAAAAACGAGGCTAATAAGATATTTATGATATCTCTAAATCGGAGAAAAAGGAAAACCTTTCAAGTCAAAAGATGGACGGCTTCATTTGACTGACGTACGTCACAAGAAAGCAAAAAGCAAATTTTATTGGCTTTCAAAAATAGTGTGGTCGGTCCTCGATTCGGCGTGAACTTGCGTGGCTCTTGAATGAAAACTATATAAACGAATTAATGTATTCTTCCATGTGTTCGATAGGACGACGGAAACCTGACACAGGTAGTTTTCTTTGAAAAAATTCTTAGTTACTGGCGAAGACAAGTGAGGAAAAAAGAAAAATGAGAACGCCGCGATGATCTCCAAAACAAACGTGTTTGTCAAACTGGAAAATGTGGCTGTGGCAGCATTTCGGTCTACAGGGGTGAACGAAAAAACTCTCAAACTTCAAAAAGGATACTGGAAATATCTCCTCATCAAATACTGCAAGCTGTTTTTGGCTTTTCGTTGTGCTTTAGTGGCTTCATGCCAATCTTTGTGCATGGATGAGTTTGAATTTCAATCGCACCTGACAAATTTTCAGCGTGTGCTGCAGCAAGAGCTGAGCGTATTTGCGAATACGCAAAAATTGTTTTCATGGAATCCACTGCAAGGACAAAAATTTCGCTGAGAAATCAAGGTACACTTTTAGCGTAATTCTGTAGCCTTAAGTTTGTTCTTCTTAGAGCCACTGCCACAAACGATAACTCCGAACTTAAGTTTTATATAAGTTAACTAGACAAGAACTTGATCAAACTAAGCTAGCTTAACAGTTTACCGATGGAAGCTGTTTCAAGTTGTTTTGTAGCTTTATGTTTTTTATAGCCCTGAGAAGTTTTCTTACAAAGGTACTCTTTTTTCAATGCTGAATTAAATTGTTAAAGTTAAACGAATTTGCCAAGTTACTCGAGTTTTTACAACTTAAAGCCTAAAAGCTTAATACCAAAACAATAAGCATGTAAGCTTTATACGCAAGAAAATTGTCAATGCTTTTTGATTCGCGGCTAATCAGTTTTTTGCAAAAGTTATAGCTAATTTCATTGAAGAGAGTTTTTGTAAACCGACATGTTAACCCATTTAGCTCCAAACGTTTTCTCAGGATAATTTTTAATGTAGAAAACAACTTTTGTTAGCGGATGCTAGACTGATGCTGGGACTCTCAAATTTTGCGATCCGTACTGTAAAATACGGACCGCAAAATTGACCAATCATAGCGGAGTCTGGGTTTTGGTCGAGGGTCGAGTGTCGAGGGTAACATGTCGAGGGTCGAGGGTACAAAGTCGAGGGTCGAGGGTAACATGTCGAGGGTCGAGGGTTCAAAGTCGAGGGTCGAGGGAAACATGTCGAGGGTCGTAAAATCTTTTTCATAGATAAAAAAAGAAAAAAAAGTAAAAAAGTAAATATAGTTTTCCCGGTTTTTTGTCGGCGGTAAAACCATGACAAGGTGATGACAAATATTGGCAGCATTGCGGAACGCCCTACTCCCAGTACTTTTTTGTTCTCTCCCAGTACCTTTTTTCGCTCGCACGCTACTTCCCATCTTGCAATCTTTATGTCTGTAAGACGCATGTTCGTAGGTAGAATGCACACGAAAGCTCCAGCAAAACGTCTGGTACCCAGCGTGTGTTCTGTCGTGAATTGTAATAACAGTTGTCGTGAATTGTAATACCTGTCGTGAATTGTAATAACAGTTGTCGTGAATTGTAATAGCATACCTGTCGTGAATTGTAATAACCCGTTGTCGTGAATTGTAATAATCCGGGCTGTCGTGAATTGTAATATTACATTGTCGTGAATTGTAATAAGTGTTATAAAAAATGAACAATTAGCGAGATTTATCTATGAAACCCGTGTTTCAATCTCGTGATGTAAAATTATTTTTTTGCTGGCTAACATACTTCAAAAAAATACTTAGAGTTCTAGAAATTCTATCTGTTAGAAAAACCAGTTATTCTTGCTTCAAAGTTGAGATTAATTTTAAAAATACTTACTTAAAAAAAAAAGAATCAAAATAAAACGCGCCGCTGAACATCTACTGCTGACACGAACGACCAGTCGGCCAGTTGGCCAGTTGGAAAAGATGACTTGAACCTCGACTGGACCCTGGACTGGACTATTGAAAAGCGGACTGGACCCATAAAAAATTTTAAAAGTAAAATAAAGTAAAATTTTAAAAATGTTAAATAATATAGCTTAATTTAATAATTTAATTTAATAATTGATCTTTGATTAGCCGTACCTTGCTTCTCTCAAGAGCCAGTTTCAAGGCCGCACTTTCATCTTCTTGCTGGTATAAACTTAACCATTCAGGTAAGGTTTCTGCCTCGTCACCGGAAACAACTTTAGCATATGTTATTATGTACGCCCTGACATCCCCGATGAAAAAAGAAATTCCAGAAAAACAGAATTGTTCTGCCACGCTACAGTTAAAACTATAAGCTCCGCGAAGTATAACGAGTGAAGTAATGTGATACGGTCAACACCCTTGTCGATAGTTCCCATTTCTCCCTGCACTGACCGCATGCTGGATGTTATATATTGCCTGGTCGCACTCGAGAAAGAAAACGTATAGCGAGCCGAATGTTTTATTAAAACTGAAAAACATACATTTTAATTATCTAAGACCAAGCAAAGGATCCACCGCTTAACTTGCCGCCCAAGCTTTCAAGATGGCGAAAAGAAACTGAGCGCTGAGAGGTTTGTTTTCATCCCCTCACTAGAACACACGCTGGGTACCAGACGTTTTGCTCGCGCGAGCCGCGCACTTAAGATCGTGGAGCTTTCGTGGGCATTCTACCTACGAACATGTTAGCGTCTTACAGACATAAAGATTGCGAGCGAAAAAAGGTACTGGGAGAGGACAAAAAAGTACTGGGAGTAGGGCGTTCCGCAATGCTGCCAATATTTGTCATCATTTTGTCATGGGTTTACCGCCGACAAAAAACCGGGAAAACTATATTTACTTTTTTCTTTTTTTTTATTCGATGACAGTCTATGAAAAAGATTTTACGACCCTCGACATGTTTCCCTCGACCCTCGACTTTGTACCTTCGACCCTCGACATGTTACCCTCGACCCTCGACATGTTACCCTCAACCCTGTACATGTTACCCTCGACCCTCGACATGTTACCCTCGACACTCGACCCTCGACCAAAACACCGCCATCAACGCCTCATGATGTACTGCGCCGATGAGCCTCCATCGGTTTTTAGTTTGTTTTGTTTGTGTTGTTGTTCTTGTTTCTCAGGGAGTTTGACATTTCTGTTGTGATTTACTGTTCAAGCAGCAGAACGTTGATAATTGTGCAGGAATTTATTTTTGCGGATCGAGAACAATAGGCAAAAAAAAAAGGAAATCAGCATTAAAACCCGCGATTTCCGGTGTCAGTGATCAATCGATGAAATCCTGTAAGATCAGTTGAATAGCATTAAAAAATCATAGCGCGTTTGCACTGTGAAAGCACAAAAGTTCAGTCATGTATAGTGGTAGTTGGATTTCAGTTAGTTTCGAGAATATGGATTCCTCTTCGTTTAGTTATTGTAACTCGCAATGACATATTTTCTATTCGACGTTTTCTGTCGCTGGAAAAACAAATTTTAGTAGATATGACCGATTCGCCCGAGTTTCCTTGTCAATTGATAAACCCCATGTTGTGAAACTGTTTAGACTGTTTACGGCTGTTGTGACTGAAATCTCGGTTTTTTTGTCATATTTCTTCGATATGGGCTTCTTTGGGTTCTATAATGCAATGCTTAAAAACGAATTGGAATGTCCATGTGCTATTTTATACCCCCCCCCCCCCCCCCCCCTCCCCCACCTTCTCCCTCCACCCGCTAACGTTGGCATGTCCACATGCAATTCTTATCGGTTAAATTCTTTCTTTCTTAATTTAATTTTTGTTTTTATTTTATTCATGTGACCCTTCACAGGATTTCATGGCTATGGTGATGACACGCGCACGGCACGTTCGCACGCTGTGACACGACACGCTAATCGTGTCAAGAGTTCTGATATGGGCATATCTAAAAAGAAAAACAAAAGTTACCGTGCTCCGTGTTAGTCACTATTGTTCTTACTTGCTTAACACGCAAAAGCTCTGTTTTCCTGGCACGGCTGGTAAAGCTTTGTTTTCTTGACACGGTAAAGCTTTGTTTTCTTGACACGGTAAAGCTTTGTTTTCTTGACACGGCCAAGGTTTGTTTTCTTGACACGGTAAAGTTTTCTTTCCTTGACACAGTAAAGCTCTGACACGGTACACTGCTTTGGCTTCCCCGGCATCGCCGGCTAAATAATTTTTCTCGTAGTGATATCATGATAATCGCTGGCAGCCGATAATAACGGTCTTTCGCTTGGTGTGCTCAGTGTAGGTCAGCATCACGGATGACGTTCCAAGGACATTCTAACAAAAACTACAGTCAACCAGTGAACATAATGAAGATCAGTGGTCTGATTAAAACATACTCTTGAAGTCTTCAAGAGTATGTTTTTCAACGGTCGAATGGCGGTCAAGTTTGATCACTGGCTTCTGGCCTTAAAACGGCTTTATTCAGTGGAAATCTCGATACAAAATGCCCTAAAAGAATGAAGAAGAACCCACGCATCTTTGCAGGTATGTTTTTACCGCTGGGTAGCGTTTCGATTTAATTTGTACTGTCAACCATGCGTGCATTTCTGGCATGAATCTACATGTAACACAAATCATTTTTGTCAAATTCAATTGATTTTCGAAATGCTAAATACTCAAATCAGTTTAGTTTCACAAAAATGGTGGGATATATTTCACTTTAAACTGCCACGACTTGATAGAAAATGAATCGAAAAAGATCAGTTTTGAGAAATGTACACTAGGGTATATTAATTTTACAGAGAGTTACAAGAACACAGGTCAATGCATGAACACACGTTATTTCACAAAAATGGTGGGATATATTTCACTTCAAACTGCCACGACTTGATAGAAAATGAATCGAAAAAGATCAGTTTTGAGAAATGTACACTAGGGTATATTAATTTTACAGAGAGTTACAAGAACACAGGTCAATGCATGAACACACGTTATTATATAAGCTTACATGTAAGTTTATACCTGCAAAGCTTTACAATACATGAAGGGGCAGAATACCTGGCCCATTTTCAACTACATAAATCAAGACTGCTACTGTGGTCCGGCAGTCACCAAATCATAATTTACATAATAAACCCGCAATCTCTTTTTGGAGCTGCTACATGTACTGCGGTCTGCAGTCCCGCAGTCAACATTATTTACATAACAACTGCAACTGACCTCCACAACGAAACAAAAGCATTGCGTGTATTTCTTGTTCTTTAAGCGTGCCAAGCGAAAAATAATGTAAAACGGTGAGAGCGAAAAATATAAAATGGCGAGAATACTTTCCTAAATTCACAGTCAACCACTTTGTGACCACAGCAGCAGTTGATTTTAGTACTTGGCTAAACTCACAGTCAACTCAGTCTTTAAAACAACAACATTAAGTATAAATTAAGCTTAATATGCAGATTGTATTGTGACTGGTCAGTATAAATAGAGGTTATTCAGCGAAAAGTTGTGTACACTGTAATACGGCTTTGTATTTTTACAAATCAGGTGAGAAAAAATAAAAACTGCAAGATGAGTAAAAATGCCCGGCCCCATTACTATTTACACAACTTTCCGCTGATTAAATTGTTTGTTATACATGTATATGTTATTTTTTATATAGTTTACCTATTATTACTATTATACAACAATCATCTATTCCCAAATATAAGTTTTTGAAAAAAATTTAATGTTTTCTCTAGTCTATAGTCGAGACAAGTGCAATGACATGGCATATTTGACTGGTTTTGTTGCTTATTTGTGCCCTCAAATGCTACATGTATGTAATAAATAAAAGTCATTATAGACTTTAGATTTTGGACTCCAGACTGAGTATAAAATACTGACTATAATAATATACAGTTTTAAAACCAAACATATTTCGTAGTGCCTACAGCGGTGTGCAGTTGTGTGCTGACGATCTCTGAGTACCTATCTCTGATAGGTACTCCATACAATTCATTTTCATAACGTTACAGATTAAAGAAGGAGGACAGTTAGAAGGACAGTTTTGCAGCAGATTGCTTAATAGATTAAGTCATAACTTAGGATGAAGTGACAGTTTTGGACTTAGTCTGCATTTTATACCCAGTCAGCAGACTGCACTTGATACCTAATATGTGCTTATGCCAGTCTGCAATCTGCAGTCTGAATTTTGTAACGTCCATGATTGTAACTTGGTTGATCACTTAAAGACAGTATATAACCTTACATAAAAATACCCCGTTGGTCTTGATGAGTGGGATTGATCGACTTGTACATTGTACTATGGAGTATTAAAGTTAAAAATTATCGGTCACCTCTTTCTGCACATTATTCAAAAATAATGTTCATACACTGTAATTGTGAATGGATTGCATCATTCTTTTTAAACTCCCAATGTGAAATCAAATATTCTAAGCAGTTAAAAGCAACACATGTTGAGTAATAATAACCAGAATGAGATGTAACTGTAGAGAGAGATGAGGGTGTTTTTTGTATACGTGCAGGGATGTAGCCAAGAGCCGGCTACCGGCTAATTCCACCAGCTGAAAAAGAACTTATCACCGGCTGAAATTTTACTAGAAAACAAAGACTTGGGGTGATTTTGAAGGTGCACAAGCCAGAAAAACCAGCTGGGCTTGTTAATGAGCCTGCTCAGTTTTTTCTTAGCTACACCCCTGTACATGTACAGTGGTGTAGGTTTACATTACAGTGTAACTTGAAATTTTTAATATCAGTATAAAGTGCAAGCTAGGTAGTTTTGGGTTCACAGAAATTGTCTTTACACTATATTATTATCTGTATTGTTGTTCATAGTATTTTAGAGTGTGAATATGCACCAAGACAAAAGCAAAATTTATATACAGTAAGGGCTGTAAATTGTTCTGTCTTGAAACTGAAAGGAGGATATTACCATCTGTCCAGCATGCTTTGGTTAAAATTCAGGCGAATGACCTCTGATTAGAGTTTTATGTTGATCACAGGAAAATATACAGTAAGATGAAATAAAACTGAATTATTAATGCTTGTAATCAGAAAATTCAGAAAATTGTGAGAAAAGCGAAGATTGATTTTGAACTAAAAACAACACAACCAGTGTTAGATTCAATAAGTCAAAGCAAGCAAATATACGAATATTTCTTCTAATATAAGCCGGCATTGTTTTGAAATGGTAAGAAGGTTTATTGATTCCACGAATCTGTGAAGAGATTTCAAGCATCTACCATCCGACGCCGATTGAGGTTTTGGCCCCTCTGGGAATTTAAGCGGCCTTAAAGCAAACTGTAAACATAACACAAAATGGAAAATATTCTGTAAAGGTGTATAGAATAAATCAGACATGTAGATTCAATTTTTAACAGGTGGGAATATAGAACTGACAGATGGGTAAAAAAGAGAAAAATGTAGTCCTTTTAAAGCTGCACTTGGCTTTTACAGCTGGAAAAATAAAGTTCACAGCCGGGTAATTTACCCGGTTCCCGGCTATTATCTACATCCCTGTAAATAGGTTAACATTTCTACTGCTATGACCAACTGCCCTCCAACCTCAACGGCATCTGTGTAAAATGAGCTGCTTGTGGGTCACCGCCTTTTGATGATATACATGTAGTTTGCTTGCAGTGCATGCCGGGAAGATGGTAAAATCCTTCTTTTGTACACTGTATTTACAAGTCATTTTTTTTTCTTAAACGCGAACCTGCGGTATAAAAGGGCAAAGCCCCATGCCGAATCTAATGCAAATGAGCAAGAATAGATTTTGCTGATTTGCATGAGTTGGACAGTCCAGCCCCCTATTATATCGTGGGTTTGGCGATGTTCAGTTCATGTATATTATTCACATCGACCATACCCATCTATTCACTGGTAATATTAAATAGTGACTCTGAGGATAATATATTTAATGTATAGCAGTGATGTGGGAGTATGCTTCATATTTTCTCAATTTGAAATACATAACATGTAATTTATGATTTCTTTTCTCACATTAGAAATATGGCATTATTCAAAGAGATTCAAGGAGAGCTTTTTATGGTGAGAGAATAATTATTGATGTTATATGTCCATGTACACAATAAGACTGTTTTCTAACAGGAGCCTATTAGAAATTAGGCACCTAAGTAACTGACATTGGCACCTACATGTACAATGATTGTGTTAATATTTTGCTACAGCACTAAACATTTTTCAAATGGGATCCTTAGGTCTGATCTAAAAATCAGTGTTTTAGTTGACTACTGTATGGAATAACATAATTTGGTGTTGTTTTCTTTTGATGTAGACATAATTAATTTACCCTGCCAAACATTCATGGTCAAATCTGATAAACTGCACCTAAATGTTTGGTACATTGTGTATTTTCTTGAGTTAAATGTCCCTGGTCTTGTTAACCCAGAAAAATTTGAACCAGGTGTTTCTTTAGAGACCAGCATTTTATTCATTGTCCCTTGGTGACTGATTTTTTTATCAGTTCATCATTCTCAGAAACTCATGGCTGTGTTTTATTGATATTCTCTGGAGAAATTGGATTGCGATCACTGTGTTAATAAGAAACCTTTGATCCAAAGTCCATTACTTGTCGCTGGATTTTCCATACTCATGTTTATTGTAAACTTAAAATCCTGGTTGTAAGCCCACCCAGTTATAGGCCAACAAAATTCTTCCAGTAATAACCCCTTCTGGATGTAAGCTTCACACATCTCCTCCACAAGAACATAAACTGACTGAAATAATTGAACAGTACTGTAACATATCACAATACTTTGTGCTTATCATCCAATAAACTCTTACAAATTTGTTTAAGCCCAGGACTAACATGTATAACTGGGATGTTATGGCCTTTAAATTGTTATTAAAAACAAGCTTTACATGTAGTTTCCATTAGGCTTTTCACAATGTAAAATCTTATGCACAGGTCAGTTGCAGGTGACAGTATGTTATCAGATCTTTGTGACCACATTCAGACTGATTACAGATTGTAGCTTCAGTTCAGCAAGTGACAGCATTTTGTCAGATCTTTAATGCCATTTTGACATAATTATATTCATAGGCTGCAGGTACCTGGCCTATTAATTAAAGGAGAAATGCTAAATTAACCCGGATGATAAATCATTAACTTTGCCCTCGCAACAGACAAAAACCTTGGACCTGCTCTTGTCTCAACAGATTGGGTAGAACAAGAGACGTTCAAACACCTACTGTAGATGACAATAATTCTAATTCTTGTCAGTATTACTTGTATGTAATGTTGAAGTGTAAGTGGTGTGTACAAAATAAGTTCTGCACATAATCTTGTTCAAAATCCCTGATGAAGTCTGTACTAACATGTGTCAGATGAAACTGGTCCAGTAAAGCAAGATCAGCTGCTGTGTGCTGCCCACTTTTCTTTTGATAAAAAAAACTGGACGCAAAGGGCAGTTGCCTTAGTTACAGTCTATATTAAGCGACCTATTTATTAAGCGGTCACCCTCTATTAAGTGGTTCCCACTTAACAAATGCCCGGAATTAAATCGCTCCGCATATTTACTGTAAACTTGACCTCTTTTAAGCGATCTCCTCTATTAAGCAGTCAGTTGGCTATTCCCCAAAGTTGACAGTATTAGGCAGACTACTACAAGACAGACTTCTGCTCACTGCAGCTGTTTTTTGTTTTGTTTCACAGGCTTCAAGAGCAAGAGCATCCCCATGGCCAAGCTCTGGCAGAAAAGATACCAAAGCTGCAGTCAATGTACACTGTACAGTGTACATGTAGCTCTTTAAAAGGAACAATGCAAAACAGAAACAAAGAATGCTAAAAAATGATCAGTTACTATACTGTGCCATATAGGTTCTACTAAAAATAGCATTTGAGTTATATAGTTACAGTAGGCATGAAATGCCAGTTTTTATGACAAAAGACTATGTCATAGTCAGCTGCCATTGTGTTTACATGACAAATGAAAATATATTTTGACAAATTCTTGTTAAAACTTGCCTTAAAGGGACATTGTCATGCAAATTTTGCTGTGTTTTGGTCAAATTGAAAATACACTAAGTACCTTTGCTCAAACATAAAATTACTTTTAGAACACCAAGAAGATAATATCAAGTGATTTCTTCAAGAAAGACAGTGACAGTGTCCCTTTAATATTATTTAGTCACATGCAGAAAAATACCCACCTAAGTCCTGGCCAAACTGACTGCAAGTATATGCCTGTAAGTTGTTCCAAGTTGTAAACAAGCCATTTCAATGTACATGTAGTCTCGCACATACACCCAAACCAAAGTAAACAGTAGTGACAAGAATCTATGCTTGATCGAATTGGACAAAAGTTATTGATGTATCTTATTATTGATGTTGACTTGTCTCTCCATTTGGCCAGGGCACAGATGTTCATGGTCTTTTTCAACAAGTTAAAGAAAATTAACATCTTATAGTCTTTTAGAGGATCCCTCTGTAAGTCACTACTGGTGAAGTTGGCATCCTCAATAAAGATTATTATTAACATGTATGCATTTAAAGTGACATGTCTTGCACATTCCGTCTTGTATTCATTTTTGTGGCAGGGAATATTTTATGTGATAATAAGGAACCAGCATTAAATCGAAACAAATTGGGACTATTGCATTGCTAGACTTACAGCTGTACTTGTAAGTCTAAACAGTAAGGTCCTCAAATTATGGTATGGTGTTGCAAAAATGTTTTTCAGTTGAAGACATTTTTTTGAAGACATTCCCTTTTTCATTTTATATGTTATTTACATGGTCTTGACAACCCCCTTTTTTAAATTTACATGTTATTTACAGGGTTCCTTGCAGGCTCCCATTTTAAATTTACATGTTATTTACAGGGTTCCTTTCAGGCTCCCTTTTTCGATTTATATGTTATTTACATGATAGCCCCCTTTTTGATTTACATGTTATTTACAGGATAGCCTCCCTTTTTCGATTTACATGTCATTTACATGATAGCCCCCTTTTTGATTTACATGTTATTTACAGGTTAGCCTCCCTTTTTCGATTTACATGTTATTTACATGATAGCCCCCCTTTTTCGATTTACATGTTATTTACAGGGTTCCTTACAGGCTCCGTTTTTCGATTTACGTGTTATTTACAGGGTTCCTTTTTCGATTTACATGTTATTTACATAATAGCCCCCCTTTTTCGATTTACATGTTATTTACATGATAGCCCCCTTTTTCGATTTACATGTTATTTACAGGGTTCCTTACAGGCTCCTTTTTCGATTTACATGTTATTTACAGGGTTCCTTTTAAGATTTACATGTTATTTACATAATAGCCCCCCTTTTTCGATTTACATGTTATTTACAGGATAGCCTCCCTTTTTCGATTTACATGTTATTTACATGGTTCCTTACAGGCTCCGTTTTTCGATTTACATGTTATTTACAGGGTTCCTTTTTCGATTTACATGTTATTTACATAATAGCCCCCCTTTTTCGATTTACATGTTATTTACATGATAGCCCCCCTTTTTCGATTTACATGTTATTTACATGATAGCCCCCTTTTTCGATTTACATGTTATTTACAGGGTTCCTTTTTCGATTTACATGTTATTTACAGGATAGCCCCCCTTTTTCGATTTACATGTTATTTACATGTTAGCCCCCCTTTTCGATTTACATGTTATTTACAGGGTTCCTTACAGTCTCCCTATTTCGATTTACATGTTATTTACAGGATCTTCTCTTGTATTTACATGTTTCACTCAAAATATTTACATGTTATTTACAGGTTCGACAATAACATGTAAAAGGGAAATTAGCATGTAAATTATCATTTACAGTATCTTTACATGTTATTTACATGTTATTTACATACAATGTAAATTTTCAACTTTTCCAGTGATTTAGGTAGCTGGTTATTTTGCTTGTTATATATAATAAGCTTAAGTTAATTAGTTTTTACAGGTAGTTAACTTAAAGATATTAGCATTAAACAAGCTACTCTGTTAGTTTGAAATTAAAGGAAGTTTATTTTTCTTTTTATGTATTGATAAATACTTCTGATTTGTACATCATTTCTGGAAAATGCTACATCTATCAATTGCCACTTAGAATAATTAATTAATTGCTGTTAGCTTTTGTTTTATTTGTGGAATGAACATTTTTCAAGTGACTGATTAATTTCATTTTTTGTTACCTAAAGGTCAGTGATTCAGGGGAAGTGTTGAGAGACTTGACAAGTGAAACTCAAAATGTTCAGGTTAGTATAATAGTCTTCACTATAAGATTATATTTTTTAGTGCCGTATAGAAAAGGGGGTAATGATGTATTTTTCGTTGCAGTTACAACCAGTTAACACTGATATTAGTTCACGAACAAGATCCCCAACTATTTTGGTGGATGGGAAATCAAATATGCCACCAAGAACAGGAGCGAAAAGACGGCATGAAACAATGATAACTGCTTCCACAATCCATGAAGGTTCTGAGAATAACTTAACACCAACAAAGGAAAACAGTTCTGATTTTTGCATACCTTGGACTGAGACTAAGGGATTGTGTCTCACTCTTCAGTAGGTTTGATATTACTGTTGAACAGCTTGCAGAACTGAGCATTAGTGCTCGTGACTATTATCGGGTGAATGCATTGTTTCTCCCTACCTCAGTAAATCCTACTGTGTGGACAATTGGATATATCATTCCTTCCCACACTAAAGAGTTACATGAGAAATATGGACAAGGGCTTGGTATTGTAACAATGGAAGGAAGGGAGGCAAAACGTATTGCTTTGAAAAAACTAAGCTTAAATACATTTTCTAAAAGGCACTGGTATGAGATTTTCAAGCATGAGTTTGTAATGTTAGTGTGGCTTCCTGAACAAGGGTTCAACCTTAGTACATACAAGCATACTGCTGTATACATCCCAGACAGGGTGTTTTCTGACCCATGGTTTTGCTACTGCAATTTAGAGAAAGCTAGTCCCACTGATGACAAATGTACATTCTGTAGTGATCCAATTAATATGAAATTTATCCAACAGAGTGTTGAGCAGGGAAAAGTTTTGCCGCAGCTGTTAGGTGACACCAGGACATAGTTAAAAAATCAGAAACATTTAATCACATGCAGGACTAGAAGTAGGCTTGTAAAGCAGTAGGCATTATGTGGCTCAAATGTGTTGTGGGAAACATATTTTTAGTTTATTTAGAGTGGTTTTCAATTTAGTGTTGTAAAACCAAAACAAAACCGATCACTTAGCAATTTGACTACTCAGCCAATCTCAAACCATAGAGAAACCAAAACCAAAGTTATTGATTGCCGAGGGCATCAGGGATGCATCAGGGATTTTTAGTACAATGAAAGTTGTTGTTGTTGATTGCTTTCGACACTTAGTTGAAAACTGCTCTAATAAACATACATTTATTTATTCGTGACGACCCATAATGTTCACTTTCATAATTTTTTAAAGAAATGGGCCAAAAGTTGTAACAGATAACACATGAAATGCATTGCAATGTGGGAAACATGTATATGTTTACTTAATTATAAACATACATTTATTTATTTATAAGGACCCATAAATGTACACTTTCATAAACTTGTCAAAAAATATTGGGTCATAAGTTGTAGCAGATTACACATTAAACAGCAAATTTAAAACTTGAGCAATGAAGTGTCAGTCTATTAGTTTTACAACAGTCTAATTCAACTTTCAAAAATATATCCATATGCATTTGTAAACTTGTAGTAGCATTTAATTACAACAGATGACCCTTTCCTAGAGTAAGACAAGGTAAATGGCTTTTGGGCACGCACAACCACCCTTGCATTTCCTTTCCTGGGACCCTGAAATGTCTTTGTAAAATGTTCCAGGATTGCTTCTCGGTTGACGTCGCAAAGTCGAGATAAATCTCTAACCACTCGATTCTCTTCGGTGTAAATAATGATATCCAGGAATCTGCTTTGCGAATGGGTGACACCGCAAGTTGACCTTGCCTTCTTAACCATATGCATAAGAAAAGCGAATAATTGCACTGGCAAATCCCTTGTAACTTGGACAGTCCAAGGATTACGGGCTTTATTCCGGGAACTGAGTCGCCTGTGCAACTTTTTCAGCAAGATGGTTATTTCCCCAGCAATGATCGACCCAACTTCAATGAACGAATTTCGCACTCCGTTTCAATCGAATTCTGATTATTTCGATGCTTTTCGAATAATTTCATTAGGTTTTCCTCAACTTCATTTTCAAACAGGACAAAGTTATGAACATCATTACGCAGAGGGCGTAGGATCTTCGTGGCTTCATTATCACATTAGCCGCCATTTTTAACTTAAATTTCATATCAATACCGCTGGCTGAACATAGAGCTACAGCAGGCGCCTAACTGCACCTTTGAGACGCGCGCTGGCCCGGCGTGGTGGCTATTCCGGTACGGCACCCGTACGCGGACTTCGATTTGCTATTCGTACGGGAGTCCAAAACTTTCGACAATTTTCGATGTTATTCTAAACTTTTGTTGGTCCACAATATTAAATGTTCGTTCAGCTTTACGAAGCGCTTCTGCGGTAAGTGATGTTGATTTGGCTCAGACTAATTTGCCGAGTCTCTGTCATCACAAGCCAGAGGGTCGATTTTATTGAACGCATCAGGGGTTCACATTCGCCTTGGAAATTCACACGTTTAAAGAAATCTTAATTACTTTCCACACATTCCTGTTCACACCCAATAATCGCTATCTGTCTATAAGGGCCTGTTTACATGGAGGGAGGGTAACCCTCCTAGCAGGGTTTCTCTTCTAGAAGGGTCCTTGTTCTAGAAGGGTCAAAAGAAAGCCCTCCTTTACATGTGTAGGGTTATCTCTAGGGCTACCTCTGCCAACAAAGCCGCTGAAACCTGAAGCCATCGATAGATTAGCCTCGAAGTCGACGCCGTTGAATTCGCACTTCGTCTTGTACTCTTTGATATGTTGAGAAGAAGTTCAACGGCTTCGGGCGTCCTTGCCCATTTTTTACGCCTTTTTCTACGAAGAATCTGGACGATTGGCCGCTTTTCTCTTCCTGTTTGATTTATTGTGTGACTGATCATAATCAAGTACGGCTCCGTCTGTCGAACCTTCGTTTGTTCAAGATTTTCGCCTATTAATTGGACACCAGCATGAAAATGTTCTATTTCAGCCGCCAAACTGTTGCTGTATCGTCCCGGTTTGGATTCGCCGCTCTTGCAAGCATAGTTCTCCGAAATGATTCTCCAGGTTTATAACCGCGCGAAGCCATGTTTATAGTTAGCGGTGATGTGACAGTAATCTGATCGCCCTAAACTTGACCCTCCTAGGAGGGTAACCCTACCTCGAGCTTTTACATGGCTTAAATAAACAAAAAGTTGACGCTTCTAGAAGGGTAACCCTTGCAAGCAGATAGGGTTACCCTCCTCCTAGGGTAACCCTACCTCGCATGTAAACGAAAGGAGGTAAACGAGAGGAGGGTAACCCTCCTAGAAGGGTAACCCTTCTAGGAGGGTTACCCCCCTCCATGTAAACAGGCCCTAACGTTATCGTTTCTGTGTGCAAAAAGAGCCTTAAAAAAACTTTTTGTGCTCGCTCTGTTTTCGCAAGCAGTTTGTTTTCTGGCTATGAAAGCAACCCTAAGTGAAACGATGTTGCTGGGAATGCAGTTCAAAGATGCAAAGGACCTCTGATTTGCATCCTCGCTTCAGAAAAGTCTTTTAACTGAGTGAAAAATACTTGTTTTAGTTTCGCACATGGACGCTCAGCTGCACGGCTAAAAATATAACGAAGCACTTTGCACTTTGATAAATTAGTTTTTAATTGCATTGCAGAGTGGGATTTAAGTATATTTCAGTTAAGTCTATAAACAAAGCCGAATTCTAGAAGGAATTTTTTCTTTGTGTCTATGGTCTAGCGAATAACCCTCGAATCCGGATCACGTTCAATCATAACCAGCCGAGAAATAACTTAACATAAACAGCAACTTTGTTATTTATAAATCGTTTTCGTTTTCGCAAGCAGTTTGTTTTCTGGCTATACGAGCAACCCCTGAGAGAAAGGCTGTTGCAGGGAATGCTAAATAAAAGAAATTAAGAAATTCTTGAAACACAGCTAAATTTTCTCTGTTACTGTTTCTGTTCAGTTCAAAGATTCAACTCTGATTTGCATCCTCGCTTTGGAAAAGCCGTTTGACTGAGTGAAAAATACTTGTTTTAGTTTCGCACATGGACAATCAGCTGCACGGCTAAAAATTTTAAAATGCTATATCTCCAAAGCAATGTTGCTGGTAAGTGGTATGAAGTACTCTCTAATTTAACTTGGTAATAAAAATTGTGGCATGTATATTATTACTAGAGAAATGATTTGTAACCGATGATTTCTTCGCCGAGGTTTTTTCGTTTTTAAAAATTTGTAAATATCGCTATTTGACACTGAGTTCCTTATCAAGATATGTTCCCCGGTTTTCAGCCACAGCAACGTAATTATTCGGCTTTAATAGAATATATGGATTTTGAACAGAGATGAAAGAAAGCTCATAAGGTTTAACGTTGATGACAGCTACAAGACGAGTCGGGGTTTTGGTCGAGGGTCGAGGGTACAAAGTTGAGGGTCGAGGGTAATATGTCGAGGGTAACATGTCGAGGGTTTTTAGAAAAAAAAAATGTATGTATTAGAAATTTTGTGACCCGGGTCATAAAAGAAAAAATATATATATACATATATATATATGTATTAGAAATTTTCGTAATAGCGACCCGAGAGTATTGACGTACCTTTATTTCAGGTTCATTGAACACACACGTCCACGTGTAAGCCAGATGCGTGACGTGACGAGCCAAAAGAAGGTCTTCGTTGGAGGATGAGACACCCAAATACGCGCGTATAAATAGCAAACATAAAACAAACATTCCAATATTTTTTTTGATGGCTCTTTGTGCCTTCACTTGGACATTGGGGTCTTCAGATAATTGTACTTGACGTTCGCATTCGCGGCAACCTCCTTGCAAGGGTCTCTGGGGGAGGGGGGCGCAGCAGTTCTAACATCAACGAAATAAAATCAAATAGCCAAATTAGTCCGGAAGATAACGGGTAAAATTGTTCAAAATGTGATACAAGTGCCAAAATTGGTCTGCATAGTCCTTTGGCCATAAGAAATAAAATAAAAGCAAGACCCATCTCGGATCTTGCCTTGTACGCAAATAAATGGTCTTACAAATTCTCATATAAGGTTTGTATGGAAAACCACAGGGTACCCAACTTCTGAAAAAATGGAAACGCTTCATTTAGCTTATTACGGTCTAAATTATTATTGTATAGTTTGCAGTGAAATAACATCTTTAATTATTTTTTCCAGTAGGATTATTTCTCTATAGATTTCATCGTAAAACTTACCAATTTGAAGGTCATTCTTGGTAGCAACTTCCTGCACAGGAACACAGGGCAGTGCAAGGCAGGTTTGCTTTCGTACATTTACAAAGTCCACGGCAGGCCCTTTTACAACCGCATTTTATCAGTTCGCTGCAAGCCTTTGATGCCTCATCTAGCATAGTCCACCTCGGAGACCAGCCTTCTGGTGATTGTTGCCAACCCCACTCTGACGGACTTGGGAGTTCCTGCATAGGTTCCAGCGCTTGACCCCATACATGACCTGCTTGATAGGCTGCTCTGTTAACGTGCTGTTCAAGGGCGGCTTGCGTTGGCGGGATATTTTCAATACTTCTATTGCCTTGTGCAAATAAAGCTTGTCTGGCTTCGTTGACTGTCTGTTGAGCGCACGTTCGGCTATACATTACAACAACAAATCGCTCCAAGAGACGACATTGTTCCTCAGAAACAGTTTCTTGTGGAGATGACAACACTTGAAAGGTTTCAGTGACTTCAGGATTCGACTTCCAAGCTTGAAAAGCTGTCTTTTTTCCTTTACCGGAAAGGTATGACACAGTGTCACACCCTGTGACAGCATGAAAAAATGGGAGGGCTTCACACTGCTGTTGAGTTAGACAGTTGGCGACCTTGTGGACTGGTATATATCTGAAACGGTTACCAACTCCAAAGGCAATCCACAGCTCTTGTAGATCCAGCTGTTTTGCATGCGCTATGGCAAGTACCACAACATCAGTGTCAACCGTCCTGATCAGGACCTTTTTAAGACCTCTGGCTGATGCGTGCTTCACATGGATGAAGATCCTTGTGTCCGCCTCCTCGTGGTTGCAGGGGGTAAGACCTTCTGTCTCTACTGGAGAAGAGCTGAGCACGTCAATACCAGATGTAGTGATAACCTCCACCCCTGGCAGCTGGATTGCAGTCACACTCTCTGCTAAGTATTGAAACAGCTCGTTTTTGTTTTCGTCTGATCGCAGAAAGCTCTTCCAGTTGCCTGGAATGGATGCATTATCGCACACGCGTATTCGGACTCCCGATCCTCTCGTCTCCCTTGTGCTTCTTTTTAAGCTGTTCTCGAAGTATCGATCCCATATCAAATCTACTCTCTTGACATTCTGGGCTTGTTTGATGACATAATCAAGAAATACAGTTGCGTAGTCCTTAAATGTCTTAGACTTCCCAGGTTGTAGCATGTTAACAATCGCAGCAGCATCAAAGACTTCGACATCGACGTCTGGACGCTCTACTGTAGTCGAAGCTTCAAGTACCTGGACTAAGTCTGATTTTTGTCCAGAACGCATTTTGCCAGCGCAAGAAAGTGAGGGGGGACTGGCATGATTTTCATGTTTGAAAAATTCTTGAAGATTACCTTCTCTTGCTTGACACGCGATGTAGAGCCTTGCAAACAGATTGCAGTCGTTCTTAAGTGCTGAAATTTGATTTCTTGTCTTGTTACTTGCTGACTTTTCTGTTGTTCCAAACAGCGGAAGCTTGTTTAGATGGATGGTATCAGTTATTGCTTTGGAGCATTTAACCAGCCTCTCTTCTACAAACTGATCATACTGAGACTGTCCCTTTTGCTTAGCTGTCTTGATCGCTTGGACGACACATTCCGGCATAACTTGCTTTGTATCCAGCGCAATCAGTTGGGTGCTATCTTCCATAAAAGGGTTTCCCATTTCCTCAAGTACACTGATAAGTCCTTGGACATCGTTGGAAAAGACCTTTTGGACGGATGGTACTTGCTCGTGATGACGTTTGTCAGAAGGTTTTGTGGCTTCAAAGGTAGACTCAAACTCGTTTACCACCCGTGCGGTTTCAGGCCCAGCTACCATCCAGCGCCTAAGGGCAGATGGACTTTCTGTGAGACCTACAGCTCCTCCATCGCCTTTGATTGCCTCGTTCTGCTGTTCGTGGTTATGGTCTAACGCGATCAACGAGAAGAAGTGCTGAGTTTTCTGAACTACAAATTTCCCCGGAACAAATTCAGCAAACACTGAGGGAACCTTTATTTTCAGCATCATCATGTCCCGTATGTGTACTGGCAGCCATCTGGAGTAGTTATACAAGTCCAGTGCAAACATCCAGGGTGTTTGTTTGCTAAGAGCTTCAACATAAAGGTGGAAGTTTCCCTGTCTGATGGATCTGACAAACTCTAAAACAGTTAGCTCGAGCTCTAGTACTGTTGCCCAGAACTGAAATTGTGGGTGATCATCTCTCTTCTTTTGAACCCATGTTGAAAAATCAACATCGCAAGAGCTACGGCTTTCTGTGTATTTCTTGTACGCTTTTTTCTGTAATATATACAGAGCGCAGGCACTTACTTGATGGGCATAGCGAGATCTTGTAATATGGGCAGCTCTCAGAATACCATCAGCTCTTCCTCTAGTCGTAATATCAGCTTGCACCAATGCACTGTCCCACCCGCTATTGTCCAACAAGTGCCCCACCATTTTCAACGAAGCCATTTCTACATGCAAGCCACCCATCATTACAACATATTTTTCTTCTCCGTACAAATCGGCTTTCTCCCACTGGATTTGCTTTGCAATAGCAAACAATGGTTGGTCCATAGCTATTACAGGTGTTTGGTTGGGGTTAACATAAGCAACTGCCACTGTATGAGCATTTTCATCAAAGAGTGGTAAAAGCCCAGTAATTGCCTGGGATCGTGGTGCATTGGACTCCAGCGAAGCAAAGTGGGCTGACCAAGAGATGTAGTCTTCCTTGTCCAGTTTGTCCTTTTCTAACAACCCTTCGACTTTATCCAGCCATTGAAATTCCGATTCCATGCCTTCACCGATCAAATCTGTTGCAGGTTTTGCAGTTCTACACCCCTTTGGAACGTAACAATCCTTTTTTCTCTTGCACCGCTACAGGTTGAATATCTGTGTACGATTCTGGCAGTTCGGTCACTGTTTTCTTCTTTGGGGAATCAGAACTGATTACCACCCGATCTCTTGCAATGCCTTCTGTGTCGGTACTTGGGTGCTGAGTAAGTGAGATAGCAGTTCCATGGAACGAATCTTTCGCTGTACGTGCAGTAGGATTGTGGTCGATGTTGTCCACGCTAGCAGTGGTGAACACAGACTTCTTTAACTTTGAGGGGCACACAACCCCTTCTTCTTCAAATTGTGCGCAAATAGCGTTTCCTAAATCTGCAGATATTTGCATAACCCTGTCATAGGAGATGGACAACCCCATTCTATAAAACTTATCGACTAACTTCTTCTTGCGTGTTTCAGCATGAAGAAGAAGTCCTACATAGATTGCCAATGGCGTCTCCCTCGTCAAGCTATGTCGGGTTGCCGTACTTTCAGATGTAGGATTTCTCTGACGTTTGACTGCATTAAATATCAAAAGCTGAGAGAGCACAAGGGCAACGTTTATCCCCACTTCCTGACTGTTTTGGTTCTTAATGTTAGGCCCTTCTAATATCATGTTCACTAAAGCTAACAGAGATTTAGGAACCGCTTGGTGATGACAGTCAGACTCAAATGATCCATTAAATTGCTGCTGCTTAGTGAGCATCTCTTTCCTGACAAATGTGGCAGCTTTAGCTAAATGGATAGCTTCTGCATCATAATCATAGTCCTGAGCAAACTGCAAAGCTGCACTGATGTCGCTTGAAAAAGCAAGCTTTACCTCCTTCCCCTCGCTATATTCACGGAGATCAGGCAACTGCGAGAGCAGTCGCTCCTTCAGCCTTGTGGAATTTACCCGCTCGGGAACATAAGCTCCAAGTTGCTGAAGTCTGGAGGAGTAAAGCTTTGACAAATCGGACAGCTTAAAAACTGTTTGGTTAGCATTGTCCTCAATGTATGAAACTAACTCAGCTAAAGCAATGGCTTCAAGGGAGACTTGAGGGGTGTTATCTGCTTCCTCTTTAGGTGAAATACTTCTTAGACGATTGTATAGGCCAGCAAGACATCCTGCATGATAGTATGCATCGATAGCACGCAAATCACCGGCTGCAAGTTTTGTTAAAAGCCTTCGGTCCTGTAGTTTTGTAGCGGCTGCTCTGACATTGCTGTCGAGTGAAAGAGTAGCTGCTCTGCGAAGATTATCTCCAGTTTCATTACAAAAGAAACATGTTTGTTGAGATTCTGCTGTTACGTCTTTGGGTGATTTAACGAAACTAGTGCGACGAGTCTTAACAGGACTCGGCGCTTCAGAACTTTCAACCGAGCTGTCCTCAAGTTTTCTCTTCTGAGCTCTCTGAAGCTTAAGAGTGCTGCATTTGTTGGAGCAAGATTTGTGCCATTTTGCTTCATGATCTTTTAACGTTTGTTCTATTCCATTTTCCTCATCGAGGCTCGACAATGGGACTTCAATGGGCACTTCACCGATCTCGCGAAATTGATTCAAATTGTCTGCCAAACTTTTGTACCCTGAGCCGTAGTTTTTTCGAGTACTATTAGAAGGACACACTAACTTTTCCTCCGTTTCTTTTTCACATAAAGCACACAAATTCCAGTTCTTTTCTGCCCTTACCTGACCAGTTTCCATAATCCAAGATCCAAAACACTGCAAGTTTCGAGCACGTTGTTGTTCGCAAGCTAAAATCAACCAGGCGCTACTGACAAAATCAACCAGGCACTACTTGCTGAGTGTCAACATCAACTAAAGATATATCCCGGGCAACAGGGAGGCCAGATTAAAAAACAAATTGATAGAATTGACAAAATTAACCGTTTCAAATTAAAAAAGCAGCCTTTCCGCTTGTTTTATCGTAAATTCAGAGTGTCCAAGCCAAGAAATTAAATAAGCATGAGCCCGCTGTCTCAAACCGCTGACCTCATATTAAAATTCCCAAAATACCGGCTTGGGGAGAAAGATCCAGCTGGGGTCTTGCTTTTATTTTAATCTACATGTTTAAAGCTACATTTACTGAAAGTTTCATACTTGTATCACAATTTGAACAATTCCGCGATTTTTTGTCCCTTATCTCCCGGACTTTAATGATTGTAAAAAATTAGCGTAAAACCCGGAGATAGCTTACAAATCTGTTGAGTTTTCCGTTACCGAGTGGGATTCGTACCCGGTGGGTTTTATCGCCCGTCGAATAGTCATTTCAACACGAGAAATACAGTTTTAAACGCAAGTCGTAGTTTATAACAATTTTTTTGAAAAAAGAAAAGCAGAAAAACAGTTTCTGAGCTGTCTAAATCTGCTGTTTATTTTTGACCGGAACAAATGGAACAAGAGACAAATGACAACGGCTTGTTTTTTTTTAGTGAAAACTTTGGAAATATCTGCAAGGGCCAACAGACAGTGCAAAAGCGTCGGATCATGCTGGTGGATCTAGTCAGCAAATTTGATATAAATACGAAGGAACTAATAGAGGAAGGCTGACTGTACTTATAATCCCAGTTGTACAGTCCGACTCAGTCATGCTTTATCAGTTCCTTCGTTTTTTTAAGTGTCTTTAAGTGTCATCCCCGTACAAAACTTTGTTGAGTACCCACCTCCCCCACCTCCCCCCCCCCCCCCCCCCCCCCCCCCCCCCCCCCCCCTGCTCTACTAGCGCCAACATGAACATCAACAACGAGAAAACCTGAATGAATTATTGTGCGTTCTTCTAAAAACGTATCAGTTGATTATGATAACAGTCTCTGGTTCTTTTGAGGACGTGTCTGGAGTTGAATCGGGAATACAGATGACTGCTGTGCCGGTCGCTTCGGAGTGATGAGAGAAATATGTTCACTGTTAAAAAGTTCCTGTTACGCTGATCACACCATTAAAACAAGATTTACTAATTTTTCTGCGGGAGTGTATTTAAATTTTGCGCGAGTTTTTTTTGCGGATCGAAGGAAATCCGCAAAAATTAACCCCCGCAAAATTAAACTCCTACACGGGTGTCATCCTCCAACCCAGACCTTCTTTTGGCTCGTCACGTCACGCATCTGGCATACGCGTGAACCGGAAAGAAAGGTACGTCAATACTCTCGTGAGGATATAAAAGTAATTTACTATGACCCGGGTCACTATTATGAAAATTTCAAATACATTTTTTTTTTCTAAGAACCCTCGACATGTTACCCTCGACCCTCGACATATTACCTTCGACCCTCGACATGTTACCCTCGACCCTCGACTTTGCCCCCTCGACCCTCGTCCCTCGACCCTCGACCAAAACCCAGACTCATCATAGCGCGCGTACTAACTGAGAGATATAATAAATAATTGTATACAATTATGTATACAATGTGCCCTCCCGGTTGTTACCATAATAGACCAATATCACGCTAGCATGGCACAAAAATATATGATTTGGTTTATTGGGAAAAAGAGCCCAGCATCAAATTCAGCACATCAATATTAGTAAAACTACAAAGTTTTGTAAAGATTGCTAGAAAACTGACGAAGATATGAAATTTTGAAACTGAGCATTTTTACAAAGAAATGAATGGTGGACGGGCATAGTTTGCCCGTCCAGCCTCGTTTTCGTGTTTTTTTCCCCACACATTTCTTTGTAAAAATTAGGCCAGAGTACTAAGTTTCAAAAGCTCATATCTCCGTCCCGTCAGTATACGAGCAATCTTTACGAAACTTTACAGTTTTACTAATATTGATGTGCTGATTTTGATACTGGACTCTTTTTCCCATTAAATTAAATATATTTTCATGCCATGCTAGCGTGATATTGGTGTATGGCTTTGTGGCGACTCCTGAACTTGGGCACAGGATGTAATATAGTGGCAAAAAAACTGCTATACTATACTAGTGTAAATAATACTGATAAGATCATGATATCCTATTTACCCCATAAAAATTTAAGCTACAATCATAGATGCGAGTTATAGAACCAGAGGTTCTATTTTTGTTCGAGAGCTCTTTTGAAGGCGGTTAAACTACTGAGTTCTCGTATTTCGTTGGGAAGCTCATTCCAGGCAATGGCACCGCGATAGGAGAATGATCGTTTCATAAAATTAGTTTTAGGCTTAGGTAGTTGCAGGTCAAATTTGCTGCCTCTAAGATTGTAGCTATGTACCTCTGAGGTCAGTTTAAACAGATTTTGTAAATAGTCTGGTGCTATCTTATGAAAGACTTTGAACATCATAATCTGCAATTGTAATTGTTGTCTTTCATTTAGATTTGACCAGGAGGTCATGAGACCTGACCGAGAAATCTGCTCTAGTTATTATTCGAGCTGCTCTGTTCTGCAGTTTTTACAATCGATCGGTGCGTGTTTTAGAGCAGTTAGCCCAGACGATACCGCAGTAGTCAAAGTACGCTGTATCAGTGAGTTATAGACAGATTTTAAAGTGAGCTAAAGTGACTAGTCATTAGTCAAGTTTCTTGTTTTATATAACATACGCAAGCCATTGGATACTTTAGAAGTTACATGTTTGATATGATCATCCCAAAGCATGGATTCATCAATGTATACTCCTAGGACGAGAATTTAGTTTTATCGACTGAGTCGATAAGGTAAATTGACCACCGTAAAAAGATTCAAATAGCTGACGTTTCGAGCGCTAGCCCTTCGTCGGAGCGAATCAAGGAATTGTGGGTAGTGTGTGGTTTTATATAGTAAGCGGTGGAGCTACGCTATTGGTGGTAATTTGGTGACGTGAAAAACAAATGTAAATTAGTTGAATGAAAAGCGTTCGTTGATTCCGTGGGGTTTGAGAGTGCCGATTTGAAAGATGATTTTTTGTTCTAGATTTTACGGCTTTCTGTGTTACCCTGGTGTAGGGAAAGGCCGCAGATTGTCATGTGTTGTTTAGAATGGTTAGTAAGATTAAAATGGCGCGCGACTGGTTTGGATACGTCTTTGTCATTTTTTTCAACGTCTCGGAGATGTTCACGAAAACGGTCGCCCAGTCTCCTCCCTGTTTCGCCAATGTATATCTTTTTGCAAAAAGTACATGTTATGCAGTAGATAACATTTACGGAGGTGCATGTAAAACGATCAGTGATTTTAATAGATCGTTTGGGTCTTGTTATTTTGTTCGCGTTGTGAATGAAAGGACAAGTGTTACATCGTGTGCGTGTGCATTTGAAAGTTCTCGGTTCATCGTCAGATTTCAGTGCGTTCGTAAGTAGAAAGTTGCCTATGTTTTTGTCACGTTTGAATGAAATTAGTGGGGGTTGTGAAAAAATTCTGCCAGTTTCGGGGTCGTTTTGGAGTTAATTTGAATTTTTTTTTAAATGATGCTTTTGACTGTGTTGTTGTGTGGGTGGAAAGTGAGGGTGAATGGAATTCTCTCGTTCTCTTCCTTCTGTGGCGTTTGTAGTGCTGATTGTCTGTCGATCTGTTGTGCCATTGTTGGCCCGTATTAACAACAGAGTCAGGGTACCCACGTTTCTTGAAAAACTGGCACATTTCTTCTGATTTGTTGGAAAAATCAGAGTCATCACTACATAGACGTCGAAGTCTGAGAAATTCAGAATACGGAATGGCGTTTTTAACGTGCGATGGATGTGAGGATGAATGTAACAGATAACTGTGGGAATCTATAGGTTTGTAGTGCACACTTGTGGATAAACTGTTACCGTTGATTGAAATATTAATGTCAAGAAAAGCGACTGAGGTTTCGGAAATTTCCCAGGTATATTTTAGAGCTATTTGAATCTTTTTACGGTGGTCAATTTACCTTATCGACTCAGTCGATAAAACTAAATTCTCGTGTTTCATCCCCCCACCGACGCAGCACCACAGTTTCTCTAGAAACTAACCCCATTCATTAATTATACTCCTAGGAGTTTAGTGTATTCTTTTTGCTCTGTTGCTTCGTTGTTCATGAGTAAGTCCATACTATTTGCTTTTGCTAGGTTTTGTCTGGATCCTATTGTCATGTAACTGGTTTTTTTAAAATTACAACTTAGTATATTTGTTCTCTACCAGTTATTTACAGCAGCTAAGTCTTTATTTAAAATTTCCTCGACATCCTGGATGTCTCTACTTGCCGCTCTCATGTATCATCAGCAAACATCCTAGGTATCGAGTAACTCAAACATCTTGGAAAATCATTAATATAGATTATGAACAACAAGGGACCTAGTATTGACCCTTGGGGTATACCGCAGATAACCTGTTCTTCACTAGATAAAACGCCGTTCACATA
>JAJLRJ010000007.1:16405392-16407892 GCA_024195265.1 Dendrophyllia cribrosa
ATGCGCCCTTAATAACGTTTCTCTTGAAAATGATAAAAGTAGCCTGCGATGCCGGTAGCATTATTCGTGCGAAGACGCAATAAACGTGTTGCGATATTTCCTCTCATTTACTTTGCAAAATCACCCCACGTTTCGCGGCGCGGCCGCTCTTTGCAACTAGGGACTTTAAGATACAGGAACGCGGACGCCGCCAGAGACGACCGGAAGTAGTAATTAAGTTTTGAAGTTCACTGCGCATGACAAAAAGCCCAATTTGTCGCGTTCTTGCTTGCGACGGACGTGACACAAAGAAGTTTCGCGTTTCTGGTAAAACGTGAGCATTTTTATGGTCATTATGGGTTCTTTCGACCTTTCATTTAACACTATTTGAGTTTTTCGAAACCTTGAACATTTCTTTTAGCAGTGTTAGTAAAAAAACTGAACTTGGGCGCTTTTACTCTACGGTAAACAAGCATATCCAGCGAAGCTCAGAGGATATCGATGCCGTGCTCAAAGCCCAAGTGCGTGTTTTAGTCTTAAGCTTACTTGTCACTCGAAAAATTCTTCAGCAATCATTTTCTTTGTTTTTGTTTTGTTTTGTTTTGTATTTCTGCTTCATTTAAGAGTGTATTTTGAATTTGTTTGTATTTCGTGTAGAAATAAAACCAGCACAAATGACAACATACAGAATATAATTGCACACGAGCGAAGCGAAATGAATAAAGCTTATAAGCTTAATTTTGCTTTTAGGGTAATATTTTTGATGTAAGAGGCCTTCTGCTCCCTCGTAAACCGTTCCTTGTTGACATGTGAAGACGGCAGTAATGTCAAGTGCATCTACTAGTCGGGAAATATTACTTTTCCACCCTAAAGTTGGCTTTAATTTGCACTCAGCTTCATTCTTGTCTTGCAAATGAAATCTCGGATATTTATCGTAAGGAAAATCCAAATTGTTGGATGTGATTTCTTCGTAAAGCAGTATGAACTCCACATCGGTGATAAAACCGCTTCGTGATGACTTATAAGCAACACTTCTCGAGTTTCTCTGAATGAAGCCATGACTGGAGGAAACTTCGCGTTGTAGCTCGCAAGCACAACACATTCTTAACTTAGTTTTCCCGCCGCGAACACCGTACACTCGACCCAGGCCCTCTTCGACCATGGCGTTCTTCAAGGCGTCCGCGTTCCTGTATCTTAAAGACCCTACTGCGAGCGATGAACACCGCCAGCTGCTAAGATTAAAATGAAAGCATACCGTACCATATGAAAGTCACGTTTAACATCAGGTCACGAAATTTGATCCGCGTCACGTTGCGCAATTTAGACCCCTTTAAAATCATTCAATTTCGAACATTTTGGCTTCGTTCGTAGAAACAACGCAAAAAGTCGAAAAATCCACAACGGAAAAGGTAAATTTAACATATAGAGCACCATCAAAATCGTGTTTCTGGTTAATCGGAAAAAAATTAGGGTTGGCTTTTCGAGTTCGAACATTACGCATTCGAGTTTGTTTACAAAATCCTTTCATTCAGTGAGTTCTTTCGATGCTGTCCAACAGAAAGAATTGGTACCTTTTAGGGATAAAAATTAATATTAGTCACACCCAAAAAAACTGATTTCTTTTAGGGGTTCCTTTTAACATTTCCGACGATCACGGGATTTGGGGAAGGGAGGGGGTGGAGGGGGTGGGAGGAGGGGATGAGTGATGGGGGGGGGGGGGGGGGGTGACACTCCCATTTGTATGAAAGGTACCGGCATGCTCGTCTTATCATTTAGGGGTGTAAATTAAGAATTTTTTCATCACTTAGGATGTTCAGAAAGGAAGACCGAAACTTTTAGCCATCAAAATGTCATTTAGGGTTTAAACAGTCTAGATTCCTTTTTCAAAAGACTACCAAAGAGATATTGAATGAAGAACTAACGATTTATGACAATGCTTTTTAAATTCATCAATAGAGGAAAGAATTCGAAGACAAAGTCTTTATCGTCATTAAAATCACAGTGACATTTTTTGTCTGCCACGGTCTATTTTGGAATGGTTTTTGTGGGTCAAATAAAACTTGGGCCACGCCCAGATTAGTCTCCTTTAGGGGTTTAATTCACAGTTTCCAACGAGCATCCCCGTACCCTTTATATTGCCCACCCCCCCACCCCCCTCATAAAGTAGAAACGACAACCAACGACATCGCGAAAACTCGTAAGCCACAAAACCAAATTGCATAAAGGACACAACGACAACACAATGTTGAGGTAAGTGAAGTTTATTTCTACATTAAAGCTTTATTTCAGCATATATGACTGAAATGAATTTCCCATACAAAGTCTATAAATCGTTCGTTGCGTAATAACAAAGAACCATCACATACTTAGCTTGGGCTGCCTGTGCCGTAACGGGATCCTTTTTGAAAGCGCTCTCTAAAGACGTATAAACGTCAAAACACCGACTACGCGTTTTAGCGTGGATGGATTTTTTTGAAAACGATATCTGAGAGCGTTTTCTAAAAATATTCCGTTTTCTGTG
>JAJLRJ010000007.1:16408392-16440533 GCA_024195265.1 Dendrophyllia cribrosa
TACCAAGCTCACCAAGGCTTAGAAAGAAATGTATGGGCTAATAAATAAAATTGTAAAAAAACAAATTTCTGACCTCACCTGCAACATTTGCTGGAATTGCTTCCACTCTGGCAAAGCATAGTGAATCGACGCTGAAAACTATGGCTCCAGCTTACGACGTTAATATGATTCATTCGTAATTTGATTTCAGCTATTTTCTGCGCCATACAATCCTTGTAATATCTTACAAATATCCCGAAATTAGTCGTCTCAAGTTCACCGTGACTATTGAACTCTTCTGAAGTCGAATCATATTTGCCGTAATCTTTCCTCAAAGTAGACATTAATTATCACCAATGTTCTTGCTCTTGCATTTTGGCAAGAGGTGATAAAATCTTGGCGCGTACTCCTGCCCTCTCTTTTGTGTTTGGCTTGTAAATAATATCACTATGATAGCGCGAAATTGCAGCGAGGAATTCTGTAACTCGCACGGAAGGTTCAAGTTTCAATTGAATCCAGCTGTGTATTTTAAAGCTTTGAGTCTCGAGAAGTTGCACTGGACTTAACTGCTCGATGGAATTTTTTTTAGCTGTTCAACTGGATGGAGTGGAGAGGACTGTAGCAAACAGCTTTGAGATTTTATGGTAGAAAAAATTGCCATGCAAATAAAGAATAATACAGCTTGGTAATAATACAAAATCAAGTTACATTCTTTGTCTCGTGTACTTGCGAATATGAAAAAATGCGCCCTTAATAACGTTTCTCTTGAAAATGATAAAAGTAGCCTGCGATGCCGGTAGCATTATTCGTGCGAAGACGCAATAAACGTGTTGCGATATTTCCGCTCATTTACGTTGCAAAATCACCCCACGTTTCGCGGCGCGGCCGCTCTTTGCAACTGCGAGCGATGAACACCGCCAGCTGCTAAGATTAAAATGAAAGCACACCCACAGGGAACCCAAACGCTTTATTAGCTATAACATAATTATTTAATAAAATATTGTTATTTACCTGTAATCCTGTGTCTTTTTGAGTCGTTTTGAAAGCGATTTGAATCAGAGCGAAGACGGTTGACCTTGCACGTTTCAAATATTATCTTGTCTGCCGCTTTGTAAATATGACGTGCCTATTACTCTCTCAAGTTTCCATTATATTAACTATTAACTCTCCCTATTAACTATTAACTCTCCCCGTGGCCGTTAAATTGAAACCCGAGATTCTCCCCCCAGGAGAGTTAATAGTTAATGGTAATGAGAACTTGAGTTAATAATAATGGAAACTTGAGACGTAATAGGCGCGTCGTATTTACGAAGCGGCAGACAAGATATATTTGAAACGTGCAAGGTCAACCGTCTTCGCTCTGATTCAAATCGCTTCCAAAACGACTAAAAAAGACACGGGATTACAGGTAAATAAAAATATTTTATTGAATGATTATGTTATAGCTAATAAAGCGTTTGGGTTCCCTGTGGCACACCGTACCATATGAAAGTCACGTTTAACATCAGGTCACGAAATTTGATCCGCGTCACGTTGCGCAATTTAGACCCCTTTAAAATCATTCAATTTCGAACATTTTGGCTTCGTTCGTAGAAACAACGCAAAAAGTCGAAAAATCCACAACGGAAAAGGTAAATTTAACATATAGAGCACCATCAAAATCGTGTTTCTGGTTAATCGGGAAAAAATTAGGGTTGGCTTTTCGAGTTCGAACATTACGCATTCGAATTTGTTTACAAAATCCTTTCATTCAGTGAGTTCTTTCGATGCTTTCCAACAGAAAGAATTGGTACCTCTTAGGGATAAAAATTAATATTAGTCGCACCCAAAAAAACTGACTTTTAGGGGTTCCTTTTAACATTTCCGACGAACACGGGATTTGGGGAAGGGAGGGGGTGGAGGGGGTGGGAGGAGGGGATGAGTGATGGGGGGGGGGGGGGGGGGTGACACTCCCATTTGTATGAAAGGTACCGGCATGCTCGTCTTATCATTTAGGGGTGTAAATTAAGGATTTTTTCATCACTTAGGATGTTCAGAAAGGAACACCGAAACTTTTAGCCATCAAAATGTCATTTAGGGTTTAAACAGTCTAGATTCCTTTTTCAAAAGAGTACCAAAGAGATATTGAATGAAGAACTAACGATTTATGACAATGCTTTTTAAATTCATCAATAGAGGAAATAATTCGAAGACAAAGTCTTTATCGTCATTAAAATCACAGTGACATTTTTTGTCTGCCACGGTCTATTTTGGAATGGTTTTTGTGGGTCAAATAAAACTTGGGCCACGCCCAGATTAGTCTCCTTTAGGGGTTTAATTCACAGTTTCCAACGAGCATCCCCGTACCCTTTATATTGCCCACCCCCCCACCCCCCTCATAAAGTAGAAACGACAACCAACGACATCGCGAAAACTCGTAAGCCACAAAACCAAATTGCATAAAGGACACAACGACAACACAATGTTGAGGTAAGTGAAGTTTATTTCTACATTAAAGCTTTATTTCAGCATATATGACTGAAATGAATTTCCCATACAAAGTCTATAAATCGTTCGTTGCGTAATAACAAAGAACCATCACATACTTAGCTTGGGCTGCCTGTGCCGTAACGGGATCCTTTTTGAAAGCGCTCTCTAAAGACGTATAAACGTCAAAACACCGACTACGCGTTTTAGCGTGGATGGATTTTTTTGAAAACGATATCTGAGAGCGTTTTCTAAAAATATTCCGTTTTCTGTGATATTTGTGTTTTAGGAAGGCTAAAACGGGAGAAATGTACTTTCTTAAACAAAAACGTATTCATGAGTAACATTAGTTTGGACGGTGAAAACGATTCGAAAACGATAGAGAAGACGAAAAATCTTTCGTGCCGCGTTTTCAATGCCAAAACGCCGGGTCTTAGTTACATAATAGGCCTACTTGTATTAAACTGATTCGTGCTTGGCTCCGAGGCTTAGAGTATTAAACAAGAGAAATCACGTTTAAATTCCAGGAGTCAAGTTAGAGTTTTAATATACCGAAATTTCTTAATTAAAAGCTGTTGCAAGCTTGGACACAAAAAGCGGTAACTGATAATCGAATATGCTCACAAAGGATTGAACGCTAGAATGTTAAAAATTTAGCATAAATGAAATTCACGTGAAGACAACTTGTCTTTGAGTTAGCGCTCAGTGTAACTAATAGTGTTCAGTGTTTAATAATTGGAAAGTCATCACGACTTCCTCCACTGTACAAAGGTTCCGTACTTGGACGTGGTTTCTTTCCAGTCATGAATAGAGTTAAATCTCCACCCTCTCCTACAAAAAATACGAAAACTCAGAAAATTTGTCTTTTTCTACTGAATTGGCACTTCATGAAGGTCATTGCTTATTCCAGGTAATATTATGTTTTATTTCAATTATCATTGTTTTAGTTAATAAACCGTATTAAGTAACACAGAAAAAAAAAAGAGATCAGATATTCCCAAAAATAAGCCAAAGACTTGGGTTTGTGGTAAAACAACTATTAGATTTCCCTGCAATCTACATTTAACGGGAGGTACCATATCACACATGTACATCCCCCTCCAATAAGACAATAATAAATTAATACCGCTCTCGTTTGGTTTTATCACGTACAGTTGTGAAAATTCGAATAAGTGACCGTTATTTATGAAAAGTGGGAGAGTGTGTGAAATTTGGGAGGATCACGCCCAAAAATATAATATGGCTTCAAAGGAGGAATTATGGGTGCTTCTGGCCGGCCGGCATTGCTTATGTAACTCTACCTAAGTTATAACTAAAAAATCGTTTGCAAGATTTCAAACATACAAAATATCTCACGGTTCCCTCACGTGCTGATTACGTACTGTGTTTTGAGGTGTCAGAGAGGCATCCTAAAAATATTTATCGTCTCATCAACACCATCACCATACCATCAATACTCTCACTGTCGTATTTTTCTTCCTCGATCAGAACTTTCTTGAGTTTCAGTCACGGTAATTGCGTTCGACGAAGGAGAACGCATACTATTTCAGTCCCTTTTCCCGCGGGTATCGATCTTGATGCCATATGATTTCAGGGTTTGGACGCCATCTTGGACTGGCTGGCTGGCTGGCTGGCTGGTTGGCTGGCACAAATGGCCTCGATCTCATGTCGGCCGCCGGGAACTGGTATTTACAAGTGCAGTGAAATTACTTTCGACGACGACCATGTTTTTCTGTTTTTGTTATAATTCGTGCTGTCCTTCGTGTTTTCTTCTGCCTTTGCCGATTTTCGCAGTTTTCCCCAAGGTAAGTGAAGTTTTGTAGATTTATTCGAACTTCCCCTTGAAAATATAACTGAAGCTACTTATCAGAAAACTGTGCAGTGGTGTGTTTTCTAGGAAACACGCTGCGATTCGCCCCGACTACGATAGCGAGTTGTGATGTGTCAATTCAGCTGCTTTTCTTAGGAGATTCAACTTCTCTCTGCGTTCAGACTTGTGGGACTCGACCAATATAAAACTCCAGGAGTCTCATATGTAGCTCTTAGCAAGAATAAAACATTATCATCATATGTTATTGAGCCAATGACCTATGAGCGGTTAACAAGTTTAACATCATCAAAATTTATTACTTTGCGGTGTCGACTGACTCAGGAAGACAAACTAGACCGAATGGCATTAGCACAATAGATTTCATAACACTGAACACCATCATTAGTTCTGTTATAATCCAACCAAAGTGTTTAGACATGGTTTTACAGCTAGGGGAATGTATGTGCTTCCCCCGATTAATAGTTATCATAAGACTTGCAAGAATATAATTTGCCAATTAGGTAAGTAGGACAAACATGTGTTAAAGGTAATTTACTCTTAGTTTAATTTTCCCTCACTTCAAGTTTTTTTGCTCTTATCTTCTTCTTTTCTCGGGTTATCTACCCATGCCTTAGGTAAGGTAAGTCCTTGACTTTTGTGAATTGTTATTGCCCATGCAAGTGCAAGAGGAAGCTGCTGTCTTTCATGAAAGCCATCTGATAATTGATAATTGAGCTGAGGCAGTGACTGGGCATATGGGTACACAAGATGGAAAACTGTGACTGAGAAATGGACCTTTGTAGACGTCAAATTTTACAATAACTGCTATTGCCAAATCAGGTTATTTATTTTTGCTTTTAAACATAAACTAACGAATATTTTAATAAATGTTTTTCAAAAGAAGAGTTACTGGTTCTAAACTGAAAATATCCAGAGAATATGACAACGATATAATAACTGCCACTCCTTGACCAGCCCCCCTCCCCCCCTCCCACCACCACCGCCTATTGACCCTCACCTCCACCTCCCACTTCCTTACCCCCTCATACCATCACCCCACCCTGTCGAACGCACTCCCCTAATTTCCAATTACTACTAGTTTAAATAAGGATATGAAACAGGATTTACCAATTTTTTATTTCTTTTGGTCCTTATTTTAAATAGCGGAGGTCTAGCCGGTCGAAGGCCCGCTCGCGGAGCTCCATACTCATAAAACCATGACCATCAATTTTCATGAACATGGCTAGCGAAATATTTCGCGAGCGCGTATGCTGTCGTGCAGGGTTAATTCACGGGCGCGTACGACATCGTGCAGTGTCAGCTCGCGGGCGCGTACGACGTCGCCCAACATGCGCGTACGACGTAGGGCAACACTCGGGATTTTTGGAATTTTGAAACCAAAACAAGGTTTTCTTTTTCGTGCACTTCCCGCGGATACACGGCCGATGTAACTTCAGCTACAGTAAACACTTGTTTGTGTTTAGCGGAGAAAACGGTTTGCAAAATCGTTTTTCCCTGCATTTTCGCGGTTTGCTACTTAACCCTCGGACGTACAAGGGGGGGGATGCCACCAACCCTTAAGGTTTTTCTCCGATTATTTTAAGACCTTTTATGATTAGCACATGCCGTCTTCAGTAGCTGTTCGTTTATCCTTGAGATACATTTTGGCTAAGTTTGGCGACAACCGGTTGCTATTATAACGAGATATTACGTCATAAGTAGCATGAAGTCAAGCCATTTTTGAATAAAAATGCGTGTTTTTCACCTTTTTTCGGTGGAAAAAAAAACACATAAAATGCTATCAAAAGCATCAAATATTTGCAATTTCCGCAGTTTCCCGATAAATTTGAATTTTTAGTAAAATCCAAGATGGCGGCCGTCTTGGCGGCCATTTTGGATGACATTACGGATCCCAAGCAGCGCCACAACCCATAATATTTACCTTATCTTGTAGAGCATATCACAGGCTGTCTGTTAGATGTAAAATATTTCCGAAATATTGCAACGTCGCAAAAATCCCCCCCCCCCCCCCCCCCCCCCTTTGTACCACGGTGGGGGTATAAGTTTTGCGTGTAAGTCCGAGGGTTAAGACAGGTTTGACATATAGATAAAAAAAGCGTTCTAGAATGTGTGAATTCAGGGATTTATTTATTTAAAGAGTATGCACGAACCGTGACGACTGATGGCGACAATAAAGATCCGGTAATACGGGCAACATTTTCTTTTTTAACTTGTCGAGCAACATTGTTGCATTGAAAGTTGAAATGCGTTTTTGCGCGTATTACTACCTGCGTGAGCAATTTTTCACGCAACAAAATTGAGCGTTGCAAGTTACGGCAACATGTTGCGCAAAGTAGACCTGAGTTCTACTTTCTGAAACAAATTTTAGTTTTGTTGCTCGTATTACCACTCACGCTACAACTTGCCAGGCAACAAGTTTGAATTGAACGCTTGTGATTGGCTGTCAGTGCAGCGAGGCAGCACGGCAAAAAAAAAAAACATGACGGACGGAGACAAGTTCTGAAATTCGACCTTAACAAAGACCTTCAAGGATATCGCTGTCTATGGGAGACCTATTTTGTCGAATACAAAAAAAGCAGCTAAAGGAAAAAGCGCTAGAGGAGCTCTCGCAAAAATTTAACTTGTCGCCGAACTGTCGAAAACGACAACTTCACACTTTGAGAATAGCGTTGGTATATTACGTTTTCGAAGAATTTCCTCCTCTTCTTCGAACAAAAGGCCCAAACAGAGAGCGGAAAGCGCTCGCTTCCGAAAAAGAAGGAGGCGAGCGACCGCCATCTTTGTTTACAGCTTTTCAACTTGCAATGCAACAATGTTGCGTGACAAGTTGCTCACGCAGGTGGTAATACGGGCCACAACGCCTTTCAACTTGCAATGCAACATTGTTGCGTGACAAGTTGCTCACGCAGGTGGTAATACGAGTAACAACGCCTTTCAACTTGCAATGCGACAATGTTGCGTGACAAGTTGCTCACGCATGTGGTAATACGAGCAACAACGCCTTTCAACTTGCAATGGCAACAATGTTGCGCGGCAAGTTACTCACGCAGGTGGTAATACGCGCAACTTGCAATGCAAGAATGTTGCGTGACAGGTTGCTCACGCAGGTGGTAATACGGGCCACAACGCCTTTTAACTTGCAATGCAACAATGTTGCGTGACAAGTTGCTCACGCAGGTGGTAATACGAGCAACAACGCTTTTCAACTTGCAATGCAACAATGTTGCGCAGCAAGTTGCACGCACATTTTGTTGCCCGTATTACTGGACCTTAAGTGAAATATCCAAGATAATTTTAAAGCTATTCTTTCTAATAATTAATCCAATAAATTAATATGTAATTCAAACCTTGTGGCAAGATATTCTTGTGTATTTCTTATATAATCACAGACCATAAAAATTGCGCTTAAGCGCTCGTTGTTTCAGAATCGGTCTATTTTGACAAGTTATTATCGCAGCACGTTCACTGAAACAGCGAATTATCATAATTAATTCACACCTTTGAACCGAGCGCATGTTGTTGTCATACATTATCGACTGGAATGGTCTTTGGAAGCGACAAAACCTGCATTTTTGTCGTCGATATAGAATTTCAGAATTTGATAGACGAGGGAGATAAATTTTGTATACTCTTTCGTGTCACAACAGAAGCGAAATTTTAAAAAAAAAGTCTTTCAAAATAAAAATTGAACTTTTTAAAGTCTAGTTTTCACGTTTCTACTCTCTTAGAAGCCAATAAGGTCCAGCGAGTCTTGAAATTGACCTTTTTACCGATACGGCGGCCATATTAAATAAATTAGATTTAAAGAGTATTATGGGATTCCCAGGGAGCAAAACAAATCTCGCGTGACAGACGTGTCGCACAAGTTTTTTTATCTGAGAGCGTTTTGTAGTCGTTTTTTTTTTGCTTGGTCATGGCCGACCGGTCAGATGAAAACTGGGTGAGAGGAACCCATTATTTTCCCGATACGACGATGAACGACATTGAACTTTACCTGTCAAAAAGTAATGACGGGAAATCTGCGAAAGATACTGTAATTAGACAATCTTGTGCTTGTTTACAAAGTTTTTGATTCCGTTTGATTCAAGTGTTCTTATTTTTCCCGTTTCTTTTTTTTTTTTTTTTCTAATCGAGATTCTGTTAATTTTCATTGAAAAGTCTTGCTTAAATTTCTCATTTGATTCTAGTTTTGTTAGCTTGTTGTCAATATAAATTTTAATACATGCAATTTCGCGATCGGATTTTACGAGATAATTTGGACTTTCACTACATTGCTCGGTTTGAATGCTTTTATTTCGCAGTTACCTTCTTTTATCTAGATTCTGTAAGTTTTCATTCAAGAAAATATGATTTTCCAATTAGAATAGCTCAGTTTAAGCTTTCGCACTGCTATGAATGAAAACTTGTATGGTCTTTCACCACATATTTCTCGGGAAAACGGCAATCATTATTACATCCAAACATGGCACAACTATCTTTTTCCCCCAATACCATCTTATTCTAAGAAACTTTAAGAAAAATTACCTCAAAAAGGGCGCGTAAACACTGTGCGTGTGTAAAAGTTCGATGCTCATGCCCCCTGGGAATCCCATAATACTCTTTAAATCTAATTTATTCAATATGGCAACCGTATCGGTAAAAAGGTCTATTGCGAAATTCGCTTCTGTTGTAACACAAAAGAGGTTAAAGGGACACTCTCACGAGGGCGCATGCGCCAGTTTCTCGAATCAAAACTTGAAAAGTTTAGCCTAAATTTTTCAAGTTGAAGTGTCAATTTCAAAATGGTGTCGACTGGTGGCGGCAGTCACGGTGGAAAACGAAGATTTTTTTTTTTTTTTTGAATTTTAAAGGATTTATTTCTCCAAGTGAAACGCAGCGTGTCAGGATTTAAAACTCGCCAAATATCTTTTAGGTCGTACACATCGCACAGTTTTTCTATTTCTTTTATGACGGAGGATTTTTTGGTGACAGGGTTCCCGCCTCTTTTATCATTTGGTGCTAAAGCGCAGTTGAAGTCGCCTCCTATTATAATACTATCTAGTGCGAACTCAGTTAGGTGTTGATTCAGCTTGTTAAAAAACGCAATCTGTTGGTTATTATCATTAGGAGCGTAAATGTTAACGAGAACAATAGGTTTTTCATCAATTGTCAGCTTTAGTATAATGAATCTCCCTTGTTTATCAGCGATGAATTTTTCTATTTTGCAATCTAGGGTGGGATTAATTAGTATCATCACGCCCTTGCTATGATTTGTGCCATGACTTAAAAAAGCTTTACCACCCCATTCGTTTTCCCAGGTGGCGACACATTCCTTGGAACAATATGATTCTTGTAAGAAAAAAAAAGTGAAGTTTTTGTTTATGAAGCCAGCGAAATACGGTTCGGCGCTTGATAGACTTATTAAGGCCTCTGACATTAAGAGACAAGCATTTCAGGTCAAAAGCATTAGTATTCAACATTTGTGTATGATTGGAAAACGGATAAATTACCTATGCAGAAGCTACGAGGAGAAAATGCAATTGAGACCTTTTTATGAGAGCACAACATTATAGAAATCGCTGACCTGAAATTACACAGATTAAAAACTAAGACATCTACAAAAGTTACACTCACGCACAACACAAAACAAAGGACTACATATAACAATATACGGGCAGAAACAATTGCACAGAACGGCGACAATAAATAAAAACGAATACACAAACAAAACATGAACAATTGCATGGTTTAGCTTTAAAGTGAATACCGAGAAATAGCCAGTGGATCAGGTCCCTTTTTTTGGTTCTAATATTTTTTGGTAATTAGCTTATTGAATCAAATCAGGCAGAGGCTATTTTAAACTCTGATGGGATATTGGAGATGTCATAAGCGTTATTGTCAATAAAAAGCTTTCTGTTTATTACCTTCGCATCTCGGCCGTTTTTTTTTGGCAGCGAACATAGCTTGTATTAAGATTTTTCGTTCTTGTTGAATTGCTCTGGCAAAGTCCTGAGTGATATAAGCATCCTTGAATCTATGTGAGGACTTTAGTCGGTTTTTCGCTGAGAATATTATGTCTCAGTCTTCTCTTACTACAAATCGTGCGATTATTGGCCGCGGTCGAGAAGGAGTTGAGGCATCATCTTGTGTGTGTGGCTTGCCGACACGGTGAACAGCATGGAATCTGATGTTTTCAGGGTTGATTTTAAGGTCATTTTCAATTATGTCATACACGGTGTCTGTGCAGTTTTCGTCCTTACTCTCAGCGATGTTCATAAAACGCAGGTTTTCCTTTCTGGTGTAGTTCTCAAGGGCGATGAGGTTCTCTTGAGTTTCCTTCAGGGAAGGTTCGAGTTTATTATTTTCAGCTTTGACTTTGGTCAGCTCAGATTTCAGCCGAAGAATTTCTGATGCTTGCTCGTCCAACATCTTTTGATGGGAGCTCTTTGAGTCTTTTAAGGCTTTGTTTTCTTGTTGAAGATCTTCGATGGAGATCCAAGCGCTGTCGAGGGATTTTTCGAATTCCTTCAGCGAGTCTTTGACGCCATTGATATCTTCTTTAAACTCGTGAGTTAATTGAGCAATCTGCGAGTGGAGATTTGTAAAGTTGTCTTCCATTCTGGATTCCATGGAGTTTAGCTTGTCGAGGAGCTGCTTTAGCGAGATTGGTGAGTTGCTTTCTTGGTCGCTATCCATATCGTCACTCCTATGTTTGTTTCTTTTCGGGGAAGGCTTCGAACACGAACTGCTTGAACTGGATCGGTTTGCTCGCTTAGACATCAGAGTAAGCAATGGAATAGGGACAGCTGTCGATTAAACTTGAGCAAACGTTGCTAGAAAACATTGCTCATATTTTAAGTTTACCAAAGGAGCCTGTCTTGGCCTTTCTCAGTTAAAGAATCACGGACCGCGGCGAACACGTCCGACCGCCATGATGCTTATGTTAAAACGGAAAACGAAGATACTCGACGCCATTTTTTAAAATTGTGACTTCACTTGAAACTTTTTAAGTTTTGAGCCCAGAAACTGGCGCATGCGCCCTCCTGACAGTGTCCCTTTAAGATTACCACTAGGTTAAAAGATCATTTATTTTAGAACGTTTCTCTAGCCGCAAACTTGGACACGAAGTCGCATTTAAATGTATGATCTGCCAGTAAAATAACAATCATGATTAAATTCCATCATCCCCCAATTTCCATGATACATTTTAGTGGAATCAATGTTCAAATTTCAGAGATTAAAAGCTTCAAAAGATAACACCTTCCAAAGAAATTTAACCTACGAATTTATTAATGAGCAAGGGTCCTGCGCGACCTTAATCTCCTTCCACTTAAAATTAGACTAATAAATTCGGATATACAATAACGAACTTATGATCCAACGCATCTTAACAATAAACCTGTCAAAACAAAAATCAATACTTCTTGGCTGATAATTACATGTTATGTACCAAACTGAAGGGCACGTGTACTTGGGGTCATCCTTTTTTGTATAGCCAGTATAGCAAGAGGAAACGGCCTTTTATAATTATATAACCTGATCAGGATCGCTTTTGTTTGTTAAAAAATCAGGAGCTAGTAAACTGAATTGAAGCATACCAAACGTCAATTTGTTTTATAGCTCCTTTACTTGCGTGCCGAACGTCTGAAATTAATGTGGTACTATTTGGTACGTTTTTACAACTTCGTGTAAATTGTGAATGATGAAAATGCCAAAAAAAAAAGAGGTGGTCGCAAAAAAGTGCCCCTATGATCAAATTTTTGATTTTCATTTTTTTACATTTTCGTGTACTATTAGACTTTCTTACTCGTCTTTTCAAATATCAATCCATTAAGAACATCAGAAGTCATTTTATTTTAACATTTATTTCCGAGAATTTACGGCCGCCATTAATCAACCTTGTTCCAAGGCTTGGTTGCGAATGGGAGAAAGTGACGTCAAAGACTGAAGCATACCTCACGGGTTGAAATTATAATAACAATAAGTATTGAAAATCACGCGAAAAGCAAAAAAAATTGGACTTATTCTCAACCCGTGAGGTATGCTTCAGTCTTTGACGTCACTTTCTCCCATTCGCAACCAAAATTTGGAACAAGTTTGATTAATGGCGGCCGTAAATTCTCGGAAATAAACGTTAAAATAAAATGACTTTTGATGTTCGTAATGAATTGAAATTTGGCAAGATGAGTAAGTAAGTCTAATTGTACACGAAAATGTAAAAAAGTGAAAATCAAAAATTTGATCACAGGGTCACTTTAACGGGCTGGGTTCTAATGCATATAGATTCGGCTTTAAGGTGGCTCCATATAGTTATTGGCCAGTCTTCCAAATAAAATATACAAGATTTTATCGCTGTCTTTCGAGAGTTTTGTTTCACGATACTAGGCATAATATACACATACATGTAGCTTAGGCTTTCTCGTTTACGGAGAAGTCTAATTTGGCAGTCTTGTCTCGTTACCATGGCAACCAATGATTGAGTTGTTGGGCTTTTTGTTCAAGGCTAGCAAACCTCTTAACGGATTTTTTCGATTTTTACACGGTAATTATTCACGATTTTCGGTGAAACAGAAGAAACATTGAGTAAGTCTAATCTCACAAAGCCATTAAAAAATCGGTACATAACGTGAATTGGGTTTGTGTATGTACAAAAACTTGTTGTCTCTTTTTTATGATCGAGAACCAAGAAAATCTTACCATTTTTTTAATTTTTATAAAATTTACCGTGTGGAATGCGCGCAATGAACGTTTTAAGTTACCGTAAAAAAAACCTCTTTATTTTCGTGACGTCATCAAAATAGACAAACGCGCGCTTGCGCCATTTTCGTGCCCACGCCTCGCGCGCCAAAAAAGCCACCTTAAATATCATGACATTTTTATGAATAAAATTACACCTTGACATACCTGAGGTATCAACAGCTGTTGAATACTCGGGACATGCTGCAAGGCATTGGAAACCTGCAATTCCTTTGCTGATGCAAAAATTTGCCCAGTGGCCACTGTAACAAGCGTCGCTGAAGATCATTGGGTAAAACACGAAAGAAGCAAGTGACACACTCAAACACCAACCCTGCGGTCTGGCTAGTACCTCACACATGCGCACAGCCATGTAACCATGGCAGTGGCAGCCATGGTAAAACCCTTTAGGTACCATGTCAAATATTTCTTGGATACTGATTGTCCCATCAGTAAAGCACCAGTTACCGGTACCACTTTCTCCATGCCCAGTGTAGTACAACATAGGATGAGCCCCTTTACTTTTGCATACGTCAAAGTGTGTTCTGATATGTTTAAGAGCTGCGGACTTGGTTAAATAAAGATCCTTTACAGTGTTAAACAACTTAGCTCCGACCACCTTTTCCATGTTGAGTAAATCATGAGAAACACCAGGAAGAAATGAACCGCTTTTGTCTCCAAGAGCATCCCGAGTTCTTCTTTTAGAAATACAGATGTCTTTTGGTGGATCTGTAGCTCCTGCGAGAAGTAACCAAAGCGGCTCAAACGTTGGTCTCCACACTGACCAGCGGTCGAGTCGACCAACATATCGTCCTTGTGCAATAGCAGAGCCAGCAGCTTTCATCGGAATTGTCCTATCAAGGTAATATAAGATTCGGGATCTTAGCAGCCATTTATTTTATAGTACATCTGTTAGTCTAATAAATTGAGCAAGGCTTTTCAGGATTGAGGTTCAGTATTGTTTCTTCTAGTGTTGAATAAGGAATATACAGTGTATTTTGGCTATATTGGTCAACAGTTTTAAAATGCCTGGTTTGAAAATGAGTAAGGAAATACATATTTCTAACCATTGATATGTAAATAAAAATATTTTAATAGTGAACTGTATTATAGGTAACAATCTCCAAAAAGTTAATGATGAAGTTTGTGACTGATGCTTTCTGAGTCCTGTCGAGGAGCGACACCAGAGTCTTTTTAATTGTCTCATGCGAACTCGTGCATCTTTCTCGTTGATCGCCCTTTCACCATCCCGACTACTGAATGTAGGTGTGATGGGGGAGAAATCTCTGTTTTCCTGAGCAGATATAATTCAATTAATCAAACCTTACATGCTTCTTAGCTACTCGGTTTTCCGAGTTTCAATCTGGACAGAATCTTTACTAATCACCCCGTCATTTTTATTCCAACCACACTTTTTTTTTAACACGACCCATACACATACCTGCTCGTATTGATCTAGTGGAATATTTTTAACAGCTACATGTAGCATTCCAACCCTTTCGATGAGTTAAATTGGCTTCGATAAAAATATATACAAAAAGCAAGTAGTAGACGATTTTCTTATCCTTTTCTTTTTTCTTTCCTATTTCTTAAAAGTTATAATCAAATACGACATGTAAAAGATCTCTAATTTCGCTAAGTTCATCACAATGTTTAAAAGCTAGTGGATGTTGACTTTAACTGGAAGATTAAAGTAGTTATATTGATTGAAATATCCAGGACTACAGAAAAAGGATTTTCATAATAGAGCTTGCAAACGATCGGTGCCTTGGTTTTGTTGGATCGAGCTAACCTCTCTTGTGTAGAAGCAATAACACAGTGAATGAGCATCCCACCTTACAGTACTTCGACGAAACGTGTTGTTATTATCTTGCGTCAAGATTCGATTTTCTTTCAGTGCCTATTAGAAATGAGAAAAAAATAGACATGTCACCTCAATAAAGTAGGTTTGGTAAAAAGCGACTGCACTAATAGTTTACCTAGCTCTTTCTTTGAACTATTCTCGTAGACTTCGAATAGAGTTTTCAAAACATTGTAGCCTTGGTTTAGATGGATCCTGCTAACCTCTATGATGTAAAAGCAACATGAAGCAATAACACGGTTCAGCATCCTACCTTACTTTGACGAAACGTGTTTCTGCTGTACAAGAAGTTGTTGTTATGCTGCCTCAAGATCCTTCTTTTCTGTTAATTCCTATTAAGAAATGAGAAAAAAAGCATGTTACCTCAATAAAGTAGGTTTGGTAAATAGCGACTGTACTATAGTTTAACTCGATCTTTCTTTGACCGATTCCGCCTTTAAGACTTCGAACAAGCCAATACAAAACACCATGCTGAATTATTCATTACGGAAATTTTCAAATTCTTGAAAACTGAACAATAAAAATGCATGCTTTGGTAGCATACGTTGATTATTCATAAGTAAGTTATAATCAGAAACCCAGCTTATAGTAATTACGTTAGTCATCCAATCCGGATACAGTGTTAAATTCATATAATACAATGAAACCAATACAGAGTATATATTGTTGTTAATTAGCAGCTGAAGGAGTTCAACTTAAAGCTTTAAATGAGCTCCTTCAGTTGTTGTATAACTGCAATGATCAAATTGTCTTGAATTTTTTCTAACACAGTTAGAAATTAGTCATAGCTATTTATATTTGCTCAAAACGTTTACAAAGGAGATAAGATTACAATGCGACGATTGCCAAAAAAGGGAAAAAAAGTATTGAAGCAAGATGGAATGTACGACATATTCAGGGAATAAAAAGGACTACAACAAATCGAATTCCCTTTTGTGCTATCTCCTACAAGTTTTTTCTTATCATTCAATGCGGTTGTGTTTGTTTGGCTGAGTTATGACTTTAAAGACGCAAGTAGGTATGTGGGTCAGTATGGGTGCAAGGTAGAATTGGTTGTCGCTGTTGGAAATTTCTTTTTGCACTTCATTGGTCATAAGTATGCCCTCCTGCTCTCACGTTGATTGAAGTGGTATGCATCGGACCTGAATGATAGGAAACTGAATTCTAATTCATTAAAATTGAAAACAGAGTTTGTTTTGACGGATATACATGACAGTCGAGCTTTAGGTTTGCTTTGCATGAAAAAAAAAATTAATTAACTTTCTCTGCAGTACATGTACGTTGGTGACCGTTGCTATGTGAAAGAAACTTGTCAAGTTCTTTTAACCGAAATACTCCAATTTTAATGCGCTTTACTGCAATTATAAGGCAAGGTCTGAAAATTGGCAAGGAAATACATATCTCGCGTGTTTACCGTCCTCCGAGTACTGAATAAAGGTGTGGCGATAGAGAAATCTCTCTTTTCGTAAATTGATGTCATTTTATAATCAACAGTTTACTTGCTTTTTAACTAGTCAGTATTCCGTGTTTTTAATCTTGGCTGCATCTGTACAAACCGTCCCTTCATTTTTCTTCTAGCAGAACTTTCTTGTTTTAACACGGCCCATACGCCAATAGCACCTGCTCGCATTGATCTAGCACAATGCGTTTTAACGGCAAGCACTCCAACGTTTTGGATGAGTTAAGTTGCATTAGAAAAAAAAAGAATATAGAAACATGTAAAAGATTTTTCAATTTCGCTCTCTAAGTTCATCACAATGTCTAAAAGCTAAATGTAATTGACTTTAACTGGAAAGTCGAAGTTGCCAGCCATATTGATTGAAATATCCAGGACTACAGAAAAGTGGATTGTGACAATAAAGTTTCCAAAAGATGGTAGTCTTGGATTTGTTTGATCGAGCTAACCTCTCCTGTGCAGAAGTGTTAACATAGTTAAACATCGTACCTTACTTTGACGATACGTGCTTCTGCTTTGCAAGAAGTTGTTATTATCTTGCGTCTTTTCTTTCAATGCCTATTAGAAATAAGAAAAACATGTTACTGCAATAAAGGCTTGATGAATAGCGACTGCACGAAAGTTTACCTAGCAGTCTTTTCTTGACCGATTCAGTGTAGACTTCGAACAAGCTCTTCCTTTGTAGTTGTAGAAGTGGATATTATGTTGCGTCAAGATTCTCTGTTCCGTTTCAATGTATAGTAAGAAAAAAGAAAAACAAGTTATCTTAATAAAGTAGGCTTGGTAAAGAGCGACAACCCAATAGTTTACCTTGTTCTTTCTTTGACTGATTCTGCAGTGTAGACTTCGAACAAGCCAATATACAAAACACCATCCTGAATTATTTATCAGGGAAATTTTCCAATTCTTGGAAACTGAACTAAAACAGCAAATGCTTTGGTAGCAGTTGTCGATTATTCATAAGTAAGTTATAATCAGCCAATCCAGCTTAACCTCACTACGTCAGCCATCCAATCCGGATACAGTATTAAAGTCAATATCATACAATGAAACCACGCATTTCAGAGTATGTGACCATCGTTGTTATATATCAACCGAACGAGTTGCAATTAGAGCCTGCAAAATATATTCCGTCCCTAATTAGAACTCCTTCAGTTGTTGTATTACTGCGATGATCATATTGTCTTGAATTCTTTTCAATACAGTTCATATGAGTTTATTCTCATATAACAATGAAAACACATCAGCCCATGCACAAGACTGCTGAGTATTGTGCTAAACGGTTTTTATTAGTCATAACTATCTCTGGTTCCCTGAGGAAATGTCATTTTATTATCCACAGCTTACTTTCTTCTTAGCCGACTCAGTATTCTGTGTTTTCAATCTTGGCTGCGTGTTTAAAAATCATTCCCTCAATGTTTTATTCAAATCCAACGTTTTTGTTTAAAACACGACCCATACGCATTAGCACCTGCTCGCATTGGTCTAGCGCTATACTTTTCAATAGCTAGCACTTAACGTTTTCGATGAGTTAAATCGGATTTAATAAAAAAAAAAATATCTGAAAAAAGCAAGTACTGAACGATTTTCTTATTATTGTTTCTTCTTTTTTACTTATTATTTTTTAAAGTTATAAACAAGCACGACATGTGAAAGATTTTCAGTTTTGCTAAGTTTGTCACAATGTGTAAAAGCTAAATGCTATTTAAAAAACGAGCAGTAGTGTATTATCAGGTTTAAGAGTAATAATCTGTTAAATTCGAACTTTTTGTTTCTATAGTTTACCTCGCTCTTTCATTGACCGATTCCGCCTTTAAGACTTCGAACAAGCCAATACAAAGCACCATGCTGAATTATTCATTACAAAAATTTTCTAAATCTTGGAAACCGAACTATAGCAATGCATGCTTTGGTAGCAGACGCTGATTATTCATATGTAAGTTATAATCAGAAACCCAGCTTATACAGTAGTAACTACGTTAGTCATCCAATCCTGATACAGTGTCAAATTCATAAAATACATTATAAAATTCATTAATAATTCATAAGGAAAATACAAAAGAAATGAATGTTTAATGAAGGTTTGTAAATCCCAATACAGATCAACTGAGTTGATGAATTATTAAACAGTGGCATTAACTTTTGATACAGATATCTGCTCAGCTAATTAGTATGCATTAACTTTTGATACAGATCTCTGCTGAGCTAATTAGTATGCATTAACTTTTCATACAGATCTCTACTCATTGTTTCATTTCATAAGTAGGATAAAATATTCGCGTCCGATCTGTATGGGCGTTTACAATGGCTCGCCTTCGGCTCGCCATTGTAAACGCCCATACAGATCTCCCGCTCATATTTTATCTACTACATAAAACCAATACAAAGTATTTGCTCGTCGTTGTTATATAGCAGCAGAAGCAGTTGAAGTTAAATGAGCTCCTTCAGTTTCATTTATTTTTTCATTTATTTGTTTACTCCAAACCTCAGTTGCTGTATAACTGCGATGATCACATTGTCGATCTGATTTTTTTTCTAACACAGTTAGAAATTAGTCAAGCTATTTTTATTTGCTTAAAACGTTTGCAAAGGAGATAAGATTACAATGCGACGATTGCCAAAAAAGGAAAAAAAAAACATATTGAAGCAAGACGGAATGTACGACATATTTATGGAATAAAAAGGACTACAACAAATCGAATTGTCTTTTGTGCTATCACCTGTAAGTTTTCTTATTATTCAATGCGGTTGTGTTTGGCTGAGTTATGACTTTAAAGACGCAAGTAGGTATGTGGGTCAGTCTGGGTGCTAGGTAGAATTCAGGTTGTCGCTGTTGGAAATTTCTTTTTGCATGTCATTGGTCATAAGTATGCCCTCCTGCTCTCCCTGAATGAATAGGAAACTGAATTCTAATTCCTTAAAACTGAAAACAGAGTTTGTTTTGACGCTTTAGTTTTGCTTTGCATGCAAAAAAATAACTTAATTTTCTCAGCCAGTACATTGGTGACCGTTGCTATGTGAAAATAACTTGTCAATTTCTTTTAACTGAAATTCTCCAATTTTAATGCGTTTTACTGCAATTGTTAGGCCAGTAAACTTGAAACAATTTTATAAGGTAAGGTCTGAAAATTGGCAAGGTAATGCATATCTAGTGCGTTTACCGTCCTCCGAGTACTGAATAAGGGTGTGGCGATAGAGAAATCTCTCTTTTCGTAAATTGATGTCATTTTATAATCAACAGTTTACTCGCTTTTTAACTAGCCAGTATTCCGTGTTTTTACTCTTGGCTGTATCTGTACAAATCATCCTTTCATTTTTCTTCTAGCAGAACTTTCTTGTTTTAACATGACCCATACGCAAATAGCACCTGCTCGCATTGATCTAGCACAATACGTTTTAACGGCAAGCGCTGCAACGTTTTGGATGAGTTAAGTTGGATTAGAAAAAAAAAACGAATATAGAAGCCAATTACTACTAAACGATTTTCCCATTGTTGTTTTTCATTTTTTTTTTTTTTTACCGTTATAAGCAAGTACTACACGACATGTGAAAGATTTTCAATTTCGCTCTCTAAGTTCATCACAATGTCTAAAAGCTAAAGGTCATTGACTTTAACTGGAAAGTCAAAGTGGCCAGCCATATTGATTGAAATATCCAGGACTACAGAAAAGTGGATTGTGACAATAGAGTTTCCAAAAGATGGTAGTCTTGAATTTGTTTGATCGAGGAGCTAACCTCATCTGTGTAGAAGTAATAACATAGTTAAGCATCGTACCTTACTTTGACGATACGTGTGTCTGCTTTGCAAGAAGTTGTTATTATCTTGCGTCTTTTCTTCAACTGTCTATTAGAAATAAGAAAAACATGTCACTGCAATAAAGGCTTGATGAATAGCGACTACACGAAAGTTTACCTAGCAGTCTTTTCTTGACCGATTCAGTGTAGACTTCGAACAAGCTCTTCCTTTGAAGTTGTAAAAGTGGATGTTATGTTGCGTCAAGATTCTCTGTTCCGTTTCAATGTATAGTAAGAAAAAAGAAAAACAAGTTACCTTTAAAAAGTAGGCTTGGTAAAGAGCGACAAGCCAATAGTTTACCTTGTTCTTTCTTTGACTGATTCTGCAGTGTAGACTTGGAACAAGCCAATACAAAACACTATCTTAAATTATTTATCACGGAAATTTTCTAATTCTTGGAAACTGAATTCGAACTAAAACAACATATATGCTTTGGTTGCAGTTGTCGATTATTCATAAGTAAGTTATAATCAGCCAATCCAGCTTACCCTCACTACGTCAGTCATCCAATCCGGATACAGTATTGAAGCCAATATCATACAATGAAACCACGCATTTCAGAGTATGTGATCATCATTGTTATATATCAACCGAAGGAGTTGCAATTAGAGCCTGCAAAATATATTCCGTCCCTAATTAGAACTCCTTCAGTTGTTGTATTACTGCGATGATCATATTGTCTTGAATTCTTTTCATACAGTTCATATGAGTTTATTCTCATATAACAATGAAAACACATCAGCCCATGCACAAGACTGCTGAGTATTGTGCTAAACGGTTTTTATTAGTCATAACTATCTCTGGTTCCCTGAGGAAATATCATTTTATTATCCACAGCTTACTTTCTTCTTAGCCGACTCAGTATTCTGTGTTCTCAATCTTGGCTGCGTGTTTAAAAATCATTCCCTCAATGTTTTATTCAAATCCAACGTTTTTGTTTAAAACACGACCCATACGCATTAGCACCTGCTCGCATTGGTCTAGCGCTATACTTTTCAATAGCTGGCACTCTAACGTTTTCGATGAGTTAAATCGTATTTAATAAAAAAAAAAATATCTGAAAAAAGCAAGTACTGAACGATTTTCCTTATTATTGTTTCTTCTTTTTTACTTATTATTTTTTAAAGTTATAAACAAGCACGACATGTGAAAGATTTTCAGTTTTGCTAAGTTTGTCACAAGTGTAAAAGCTAAATGCTATTTAAAAAACGAGCAGTAGTGTATTATCAGGTTTAAGAGTAATAATCTGTTAAATTCGAACTTTTTGTTTCTATAGTTTACCTCGCTCTTTCATTGACCGTTTCTGCCTTTAAGACTTAGTACAAGCCAATACAAAACACCTTGCTGAATTATTCATTACAAAAATTTTCTAATTCTTGGAAACTGAACTATGGCAATGCATGCTTTGGTAGCAGACGCTGATTATTCATATGTAAGTTATAATCAGAAACCCAGCTTATACAGTAGTAACTACGTTAGTCATCCAATCCGGATACAGTGTTAAATTCATAAAATACAATAAAACCAATACAAAGTATTTGCTCATCGTTGTTATATAGCAGCTGAAGCAGTTGAAGTTAAATGAGCTCCTTCAGTTTCATTTTTTTTTTCATTTATTTGTTTACTCCAAACCTCAGTTGCTGTATAACTGCGATGATCACATTGCCAAAAAAGCAAAAAAAACGTATTGAAGCAAGACGGAATGTACGACATATTTATGGATTAAAAAGGACTACAACAAATCGAATTCTCTTTTGTGCTATCACCTGTAAGTTTTCTTATTGTTCAATGCGGTTGTGTTTCCCTGAGTTATGACTTTAAAGACGCAGGGAAATTTTCCAATTCTTGGAAACTGAACTAAAACAGCAAATGCTTTGGTAGCAGTTGTCGATTATTCATAAGTAAGTTATAATCAGCCAATCCAGCTTACACTCACTACGTCAGTCATCCAATCCGGATACAGTATTAAAGTCAATATCATACAATGAAACCACGCATTTCAGAGTATGTGACCATCGTTGTTATATATCAACCGAAGGAGTTGCAATTAGACCCTGCAAAATATATTCCGTCCCTAATTAGAACTCCTTCAGTTGTTGTATTACTGCAATGATCATATTGTCTTGAATTCTTTTCATAAGAGTTTATTCTCATATAACAATGAAAACACATCAGCCCATGCACAAGACTGCTGAGTATTGTGCTAAACGGTTTTTATTAGTCATAACTATCTCTGGTTCCCTGAGGAAATGTCATTTTATTATCCACAGCTTACTTTCTTCTTAGCCGACTCAGTATTCTGTGTTTTCAATCTTGGCTGCGTGTTTAAAAATCATTCCCTCAATGTTTTATTCAAATCCAACGTTTTTGTTTAAAACACGACCCATACGCATTAGCACCTGCTCGCATTGGTCTAGCGCTATACTTTTCAATAGCTAGCACTTTAACGTTTTTCGATGAGTTAAATCGGATTTAATAAAAAAAAAAATATCTGAAAAAAGCAAGTACCGAACGATTTTCTTATTATTGTTTCTTCTTTTTTACTTATTATTTTTTAAAGTTATAAACAAGCACGACATGTGAAAGATTTTCAGTTTTGCTAAGTTTGTCACAATGTGTAAAAGCTAAATGCTATTTAAAAAACGAGCAGTAGTGTATTATCAGGTTTAAGAGTAATAATCTGTTAAATTCGAACTTTTTGTTTCTATAGTTTACCTCGCTCTTTCATTGACCGATTCCGCCTTTAAGACTTCGAACTAGCCAATACAAAACACCATGCTGAATTATTCATTACAAAAATTTTCTAATTCTTGGAAACTGAACTATGGCAATGCATGCTTTGGTAGCAGACGCTGATTATTCATATGTAAGTTATAATCAGAAACCCAGCTTATACAGTAGTAACTACGTTAGTCATCCAATCCGGATACAGTGTTAAATTCATAAAATACAATAAAACCAATACAAAGTATTTGCTCATCGTTGTTATATAGCAGCTGAAGCAGTTGAAGTTAAATGAGCTCCTTCAGTTTCATTTTTTTTTTCATTTATTTGTTTACTCCAAACCTCAGTTGCTGTATAACTGCGATGATCACATTGCCAAAAAAGCAAAAAAAACGTATTGAAGCAAGACGGAATGTACGACATATTTATGGATTAAAAAGGACTACAACAAATCGAATTCTCTTTTGTGCTATCACCTGTAAGTTTTCTTATTGTTCAATGCGGTTGTGTTTCCCTGAGTTATGACTTTAAAGACGCAGGGAAATTTTCCAATTCTTGGAAACTGAACTAAAACAGCAAATGCTTTGGTAGCAGTTGTCGATTATTCATAAGTAAGTTATAATCAGCCAATCCAGCTTACACTCACTACGTCAGTCATCCAATCCGGATACAGTATTAAAGTCAATATCATACAATGAAACCACGCATTTCAGAGTATGTGACCATCGTTGTTATATATCAACCGAAGGAGTTGCAATTAGACCCTGCAAAATATATTCCGTCCCTAATTAGAACTCCTTCAGTTGTTGTATTACTGCAATGATCATATTGTCTTGAATTCTTTTCATAAGAGTTTATTCTCATATAACAATGAAAACACATCAGCCCATGCACAAGACTGCTGAGTATTGTGCTAAACGGTTTTTATTAGTCATAACTATCTCTGGTTCCCTGAGGAAATGTCATTTTATTATCCTCAGCTTACTTTCTTCTTAGCCGACTCAGTATTCTGTGTTTTCAATCTTGGCTGCGTGTTTAAAAATCATTCCCTCAATGTTTTATTCAAATCCAACGTTTTTGTTTAAAACACGACCCATACGCATTAGCACCTGCTCGCATTGGTCTAGCGCTATACTTTTCAATAGCTAGCACTTTAAACGTTTTTCGATGAGTTAAATCGGATTTAATAAAAAAAAAAAATATCTGAAAAAAGCAAGTACCGAACGATTTTCTTATTATTGTTTCTTCTTTTTTACTTATTATTTTTTAAAGTTATAAACAAGCACGACATGTGAAAGATTTTCAGTTTTGCTAAGTTTGTCACAATGTGTAAAAGCTAAATGCTATTTAAAAAACGAGCAGTAGTGTATTATCAGGTTTAAGAGTAATAATCTGTTAAATTCGAACTTTTTGTTTCTATAGTTTACCTCGCTCTTTCATTGACCGATTCCGCCTTTAAGACTTCGAACAAGCCAATACAAAGCACCATGCTGAATTATTCATTACAAAAATTTTCTAAATCTTGGAAACCGAACTATAGCAATGCATGCTTTGGTAGCAGACGCTGATTATTCATATGTAAGTTATAATCAGAAACCCAGCTTATACAGTAGTAACTACGTTAGTCATCCAATCCTGAATACAGTGTCAAATTCATAAAATACATTATAAAATTCATTAATAATTCATAAGGAAAATACAAAAGAAATGAATGTTTAATGAAGGTTTGTAAATCCCAATACAGATCAACTGAGTTGATGAATTATTAAACAGTGGCATTAACTTTTGATACAGATATCTGCTCAGCTAATTAGTATGCATTAACTTTTGATACAGATCTCTGCTGAGCTAATTAGTATGCATTAACTTTTCATACAGATCTCTACTCATTGTTTCATTTCATAAGTAGGATAAAATATTCGCGTCCGATCTGTATGGGCGTTTACAATGGCTCGCCTTCGGCTCGCCATTGTAAACGCCCATACAGATCTCCCGCTCATATTTTATCTACTACATAAAACCAATACAAAGTATTTGCTCGTCGTTGTTATATAGCAGCAGAAGCAGTTGAAGTTAAATGAGCTCCTTCAGTTTCATTTATTTTTTCATTTATTTGTTTACTCCAAACCTCAGTTGCTGTATAACTGCGATGATCACATTGTCGATTCTGATTTTTTTTCTAACACAGTTAGAAATTAGTCAGCTATTTTTATTTGCTTAAAACGTTTGCAAAGGAGATAAGATTACAATGCGACGATTGCCAAAAAAGGAAAAAAAAAACGTATTGAAGCAAGACGGAATGTACGACATATTTATGGAATAAAAAGGACTACAACAAATCGAATTGTCTTTTGTGCTATCACCTGTAAGTTTTCTTATTATTCAATGCGGTTGTGTTTGGCTGAGTTATGACTTTAAAGACGCAAGTAGGTATGTGGGTCAGTCTGGGTGCTAGGTAGAATTCAGGTTGTCGCTGTTGGAAATTTCTTTTTGCATGTCATTGGTCATAAGTATGCCCTCCTGCTCTCCCTGAATGAATAGGAAACTGAATTCTAATTCCTTAAAACTGAAAACAGAGTTTGTTTTGACGCTTTAGTTTTGCTTTGCATGCAAAAAAATAACTTAATTTTCTCAGCCAGTACATTGGTGACCGTTGCTATGTGAAAATAACTTGTCAATTTCTTTTAACTGAAATTCTCCAATTTTAATGCGTTTTACTGCAATTGTTAGGCCAGTAAACTTGAAACAATTTTATAAGGTAAGGTCTGAAAATTGGCAAGGTAATGCATATCTAGTGCGTTTACCGTCCTCCGAGTACTGAATAAGGGTGTGGCGATAGAGAAATCTCTCTTTTCGTAAATTGATCATTTTATAATCAACAGTTTACTCGCTTTTTAACTAGCCAGTATTCCGTGTTTTTAATCTTGGCTGTATCTGTACAAATCATCCTTTCATTTTTCTTCTAGCAGAACTTTCTTGTTTTAACATGACCCATACGCAAATAGCACCTGCTCGCATTGATCTAGCACAATACGTTTTAACGGCAAGCGCTGCAACGTTTTGGATGAGTTAAGTTGGATTAGAAAAAAAAACGAATATAGAAGCCAATTACTACTAAACGATTTTCCCATTGTTGTTTTTCATTTTTTTTTTTTACCGTTATAAGCAAGTACTACACGACATGTGAAAGATTTTCAATTTCGCTCTCTAAGTTCATCACAATGTCTAAAAGCTAAAGGTCATTGACTTTAACTGGAAAGTCAAAGTGGCCAGCCATATTGATGTAAATATCCAGGACTACAGAAAAGTGGATTGTGACAATAGAGTTTCCAAAAGATGGTAGTCTTGAATTTGTTTGATTGAGGAGCTAACCTCATCTGTGTAGAAGTAATAACATAGTTAAGCATCGTACCTTACTTTGACGATACGTGTGTCTGCTTTGCAAGAAGTTGTTATTATCTTGCGTCTTTTCTTCAACTGTCTATTAGAAATAAGAAAAACATGTCACTGCAATAAAGGCTTGATGAATAGCGACTACACGAAAGTTTACTTAGCAGTCTTTTCTTGACCGATTCAGTGTAGACTTCGAACAAGCTCTTCCTTTGAAGTTGTAAAAGTGGATGTTATGTTGCGTCAAGATTCTCTGTTCCGTTTCAATGTATAGTAAGAAAAAAGAAAAACAAGTTACCTTTAAAAAGTAGGCTTGGTAAAGAGCGACAAGCCAATAGTTTACCTTGTTCTTTCTTTGACTGATTCTGCAGTGTAGACTTGGAACAAGCCAATACAAAACACTATCTTAAATTATTTATCACGGAAATTTTCCAATTCTTGGAAACTGAATTCGAACTAAAACAACATATATGCTTTGGTTGCAGTTGTCGATTATTCATAAGTAAGTTATAATCAGCCAATCCAGCTTACCCTCACTACGTCAGTCATCCAATCCGGATACAGTATTAAAGTCAATATCATACAATGAAACCACGCATTTCAGAGTATGTGATCATCGTTGTTATATATCAACCGAAGGAGTTGCAATTAGAGCCTGAAAATATATTCCGTCCCTAATTAGAACTCCTTCAGTTGTTGTATTACTGCGATGATCATATTGTCTTGAATTCTTTTCATAAGAGTTTATTCTCATATAACAATGAAAACACATCAGCCCATGCACAAGACTGCTGAGTATTGTGCTAAACGGTTTTTATTAGTCATAACTATCTCTGGTTCCCTGAGGAAATATCATTTTATTATCCACAGCTTACTTTCTTCTTAGCCGACTCAGTATTCTGTGTTCTCAATCTTGGCTGCGTGTTTAAAAATCATTCCCTCAATGTTTTATTCAAATCCAACGTTTTTGTTTAAAACACGACCCATACGCATTAGCACCTGCTCGCATTGGTCTAGCGCTATACTTTTCAATAGCTGGCACTCTAACGTTTTCGATGAGTTAAATCGTATTTAATAAAAAAAAAAATTCTGAAAAAAGCAAGTACTGAACGATTTTCCTTTTATTGTTTCTTCTTTTTTACTTATTATTTTTTAAAGTTATAAACAAGCACGACATGTGAAAGATTTTCAGTTTTGCTAAGTTTGTCACAAGTGTAAAAGCTAAATGCTATTTAAAAAACGAGCAGTAGTGTATTATCAGGTTTAAGAGTAATAATCTGTTAAATTCGAACTTTTTGTTTCTATAGTTTACCTCGCTCTTTCATTGACCGTTTCTGCCTTTAAGACTTAGTACAAGCCAATACAAAACACCTTGCTGAATTATTCATTACAAAAATTTTCTAATTCTTGGAAACTGAACTATGGCAATGCATGCTTTGGTAGCAGACGCTGATTATTCATATGTAAGTTATAATCAGAAACCCAGCTTATACAGTAGTAACTACGTTAGTCATCCAATCCGGATACAGTGTTAAATTCATAAAATACAATAAAACCAATACAAAGTATTTGCTCATCGTTGTTATATAGCAGCTGAAGCAAGTAGTAGTATAAGTATGAAGATAAGCCTCGTTACGGCATTCCCCTACACTCCCCTGCATTCCCCTGCACTCCCCTACACTCCCCTGCATTCCCCTCATTTGCTATGCTTTGTCATGACGTCACAATTTGGATTTCCCGCATACTAATTTGGAATAGGTAACTTATTAATCAATATTAATAAACTGCCCATTCCTATATCTATACCTTTTGTGTTATTCCCAAACAACGGAAACAATAGACCGGCCCAAACTTGCCCGCTCTATTCCAACTCACTTCAAAACTAAGCACAACTGACACAGATATTCTTTACAGACATAGATCAAAACAAAATACCTTGACCAGGACTCGAACCTGGGTTACTGCGGCCACAACGCAGTGTCTTAACCACTAGAACATCAAAGCTGTGGATATTATAACCGAATAAAACTAATTAGAGGTTTCCGAAACATTCAAGTTTAGAAGCAATAAAATTACGCAGTATAAAAAAAAACACTTCTTATTCGTTTCTACCGCAACATTCTCATTGCCGCTTCATCGCTAGCCTCTATATCGATTTTCAGTTTCCCAGCCATCACCCACTTTCTGTACCCCTCCTGTACCTCTCCTGTTCCCTTTCTGTACCCCTCCTGTACCCTTTCTGTACCCTTCCTGTACCCTTTCTGTACCCCTCCTGTACCCCTATCATTTGATCACAACAGTAAACGCGGATATCTAGTTACATTTTATATATATGATCAAGGATTTGCGAAAACAGCCTCGAATAATAAATTTCTTGGATGATAAACGTGGCGTTATAGAAATATGCCACTTCCCAAAATCCTTACAACCCCCGTCCGAGTTCTCCAGTTAAATTAAGACATTATTCAAACGATAACACAAAGTGGATTTACTTACACGAAGATGAACCAAACGTAAAATCGTTTTCAGAGGAAACCTTTGCTACCGAAAAAGCCAACAAAGCTTCAGGACTGCAATCCGACCTTATAGTGAATTCGCGGAACATCCGTAAAGCTATTTCATTCTAACATTTTGTTCTTGATTTCCTTATCATTTGTGTAGTATATGGATTTAAGTTGTTCTAAATAAAACAGCTTTTGTTGACATAATGATTTGATGAAACCTTGATGCGTTTTGTTATTATTAAATATATTTTTACTTAAACAGAGTGTGGGTTTATTGTTTGAGTAACGCATGTAATTGGTTGCTTTGTTTATTTTCCCGAGGTGCTAATTTTTCATGCAAATTTAGTTCAGTGTAAGTTCGCATAATTAAAAGTTTGAACATTGAAGCTACCGGAAAAGAAATTAAAACTTAAAGTGGGTGATGGCTGGGAAACTGAAAATCGATATAGAGGCTAGCGATGAAGCGGCAATGAGAATGTTGCGGTAGAAACGAATAAGAAGTGGTTTTTTTTATACTGCGTAATTTTATTGCTTCTAAACTTGAATGTTTCGGAAACCTCTAATTAGTTTTATTCGGTTATAATATCCACAGCTTTGATGTTCTATTGGTTAAGACACTGCGTTGTGGCCGCAGTAACCCAGGTTCGAGTCCTGGTCAAGGTATTTTGTTTTGATCTATGTCTGTAAAGAATATCTGTGTCAGTTGTGTTTAGTTTTGAAGTGAGTTGGAATAGAGCGGGCAAGTTTGGGCCGGTCTATTGTTTCTATTGTTTGGGAATAACACAAAAGGTATAGATATAGGAATGGGCAGTTTATTAATATTGATTAATAAGTTACCTATTCCAAATTAGTATGCGGGAAATCCAAATTGTGACGTCATGACTAAGCATAGCTAATGACGGGAATGCAGGGGAATGCAGGGGAGTGCAGGGGAATGCAGGGGAGTGCAGGGGAATGCCGTAACGAGGCTTATCTTCATACTTATACTACTACTGAAGCAGTTGAAGTTAAATGAGCTCCTTCAGTTTCATTTTTTTTTTTCATTTATTTGTTTACTCCAAACCTCAGTTGCTGTATAACTGCGATGATCACATTGTCGATCCTGAATTTTTTCTAACACAGTTTGAAATTAGTCATAGCTATTCTTATTTGCTCAGAACGCTTGCAAAGGAGATAAGATTACAATGCGACGATTGCCAAAAAAGGAAAAAAAACGTATTGAAGCAAGACGGAATGTACGACATATTTATGGAAAAAAAAGGACTACAACAAATCGCATTATCTTTTGTGCTATCACCTGTAAGTTTTCTTATTATTCAATGCTGTTGTGTTTGGCTGAGTTATGACTTTAAAGACGCAAGTAGGTATGTGGGTCACTCTAGGTGCTAGGTAGAATTGGTTGTCGCTGTTGGAAATTTCTTTTTGCATGTCATTGGTCATAAGTATGCCCTCCTGCTCTCCCTGAATGAATAGGAAACTGAATTCTAATTCCTTAAAACTGAAAACAGAGTTTGTTCTCAGTTTTGCTTTGCATGCAAAATAATAACTTAATTTTCTCAGCCAGTACGTTGGTGACCGTTGCTATGTGAAAATAACTTGTCAAGTTTTTTTTAACTGATATTCTCCAATTTTAATGCGCTTTACCAAGAGAACATAAAGCTTTATGTTTTTATGTTCTTTATTAGCTTTATGTTCTCTTGGCTTTACTGCAATTGTTAGTCCAATAAACTTGAAACAATTTTATAAGGTAAGGTCTGAAAATTGGCAAGGGAATGCATATCTAGTGCGTTTACCGTCCTTCGAGTACTGAATAAGGGTGTGGCGATAGAGAAATCTCTTGTTCCCTAAATTGATGTCATTTCATTATAATCAACAGCTTGCTTGCTTTTTTTAAACTAATCAGTATTCCTTGTTTTTGATCTTGGCTGCATTTGTACAAATCATCCCTTTATTTTTCTTCTAACAGAACTTCGCAAATAGTACCTGCTCGCATTGATCTAGCACAATACCTTTTAACGGCAAGCACTCCAACGTTTTGGATGAGTTAAGTTGGATTAGAAAAAAACAACAACATAGAAGCAAATTACTACTGAACGATTTTCTCATTGTTGTTTTTTTACTTCTTCTTTTTTACCGTTATAAGCAAGTACTATACGACATGTAAAAGATTCAAATTTCGCTCTCTAGGTTCATCATAATGTCTAAAAGCTAAAGGTCATTGACTTTAACTGGAAAGTCAAAGTGGCCATATTGATTGAAATATCCAGGACTACAGAAAAGTGGATTGTGACAATAGAGTTTCCAAAATATTGTAGTCTTGGATTTGTTTGATCGAGCTAACCTCTCCTGTGTAGAAGTATAGTAATAACATAGTTAAGCATCGTACCTTACTTTGACGAAACGTGCTTCTGCTTTGCAAGAAGTTGTTATTATCTTGCGTCTTTTCTTCCACTGCCTATTAGAAATAAGAAAAACATGTTACCGCAATTTAAAAGGCTTGACGAATAGCGACTACACGAAAGTTTACCTAGCAGTCTTTTCTTGACCGATTCAGTGTAGACTTCGAACAAGCTCTTCCTTTGAAGTTGTAAAAGTGGATGTTATGTTGAGTCAAGATTCTCTGTTCCGTTTCAATGTATAGTAAGAAAAAAGAAAAACAAGTTACCTTAATAAAGTAGGCTTGGTAAAGAGCGACAAGCCAATAGTTTATACCTAGTTCTTTCTTTGACTGATTCTACATTGGAGACTTCGAACAAGCCAATACAAAACACCATCCTGAATTATTTATCAGGGAAATTTTCCAATTCTTAGAAACTGAACTAAAACAACATATGCTTTGGTAGCAGTTGTCGATTATTCATAAGTAAGTTATAATCAGCCAATCCAGCTTACACTCACTACGTCAGTCATCCAATCCGGATACAGTATTAAAGTCAATATCATACAATGAAACCACGCATTTCAGAGTATGTGACCATCGTTGTTATATATCATCCGAAGGAGTTGCAATTAGAGCCTGAAAATATATTCCGTCCCTAATTAGAACTCCTTCAGTTGTTGTATAACTGGGATGATCATATTGTCTTGAATTATTTCTTATACAGTTCATATGAGTTTATATTGTCATATAACAGTGTAAACACATCAGCCCACAAGACTGCTGAGTATTGTGCTAAACGTTTTCTATTGGTCATAGCTATCTCTGGTTCCCTAAGGAGATATCATTTTATTATCCACACCTTAATTGCTTCTTAGGTACTCAGTATTCTGTGTTTTCAATCTTAGCTGCGTGTTTAAAACACCATCCCCCATTTTTATTCAAATCCAACGTTTTTGTTTATAACACGACCCATACTCATTAGCACCTGCTTGCGTTGGTCTAGCGCTATACTTTTTAAAAGATGGCACTCAAACGTTTT
>JAJLRJ010000007.1:16441033-16481033 GCA_024195265.1 Dendrophyllia cribrosa
GTGTTTTGTATTGGCTTGTTCCAAGTCTACACTGCAGAATCAGTCAAAGAAAGAACAAGGTAAACTATTGGCTTGTCGCTCTTTACCAAGCCTACTTTTTAAAGGTAACTTGTTTTTCTTTTTTCTTACTATACATTGAAACGGAACAGAGAATCTTGACGCAACATAACATCCACTTTTACAACTTCAAAGGAAGAGCTTGTTCGAAGTCTACACTGAATCGGTCAAGAAAAGACTGCTAGGTAAACTTTCGTGTAGTCGCTATTCATCAAGCCTTTATTGCAGTGACATGTTTTTCTTATTTCTAATAGACAGTTGAAGAAAAGACGCAAGATAATAACAACTTCTTGCAAAGCAGACACACGTATCGTCAAAGTAAGGTACGATGCTTAACTATGTTATTACTTCTACACAGATGAGGTTAGCTCCTCGATCAAACAAATTCAAGACTACCATCTTTTGGAAACTCTATTGTCACAATCCACTTTTCTGTAGTCCTGGATATTTCAATCAATATGGCTGGCCACTTTGACTTTCCAGTTAAAGTCAATGACCTTTAGCTTTTAGACATTGTGATGAACTTAGAGAGCGAAATTGAAAATCTTTCACATGTCGTGTAGTACTTGCTTATAACGGTAAAAAAAAAAAAATGAAAAACAACAATGGGAAAATCGTTTAGTAGTAATTTGTTTCTATATTCGTTTTTTTTTTTCTAATCCAACTTAACTCATCCAAAACGTTGCAGCGCTTGCCGTTAAAACGTATTGTGCTAGATCAATGCGAGCAGGTGCTATTTGCGTATGGGTCATGTTAAAACAAGAAAGTTCTGCTAGAAGAAAAATGAAAGGATGATTTGTACAGATACAGCCAAGAGTAAAAACACGGAATACTGGCTAGTTAAAAAGCGAGTAAACTGTTGATTATAAAATGACATCAATTTACGAAAAGAGAGATTTCTCTATCGCCACACCCTTATTCAGTACTCGGAGGACGGTAAACGCACTAGATATGCATTACCTTGCCAATTTTCAGACCTTACCTTATAAAATTGTTTCAAGTTTATTGGCCTAACAATTGCAGTAAAACGCATTAAAATTGGAGAATTTCAGTTAAAAGAAATTGACAAGTTATTTTCACATAGCAACGGTCACCAACGTACTGGCTGAGAAAATTAAGTTATTTTTTTGCATGCAAAGCAAAACTAAAGCGTCAAAACAAACTCTGTTTTCAGTTTTAAGGAATTAGAATTCAGTTTCCTATTCATTCAGGGAGAGCAGGAGGGCATACTTATGACCAATGACATGCAAAAAGAAATTTCCAACAGCGACAACCTGAATTCTACCTAGCACCCAGACTGACCCACATACCTACTTGCGTCTTTAAAGTCATAACTCAGCCAAACACAACCGCATTGAATAATAAGAAAACTTACAGGTGATAGCACAAAAGACAATTCGATTTGTTGTAGTCCTTTTTATTCCATAAATATGTCGTACATTCCGTCTTGCTTCAATATGTTTTTTTTTTTCCTTTTTTGGCAATCGTCGCATTGTAATCTTATCTCCTTTGCAAACGTTTTAAGCAAATAAAAATAGCTATGACTAATTTCTAACTGTGTTAGAAAAAAAATCAGGATCGACAATGTGATCATCGCAGTTATACAGCAACTGAGGTTTGGAGTAAACAAATAAATGAAAAAATAAATGAAACTGAAGGAGCTCATTTAACTTCAACTTCTTCAGCTGCTATATAACAACGATGAGCAAATACTTTGTATTGGTTTTATGTAGTAGATAAAATATGAGCGGGAGATCTGTATGAGCGTTTACAATGGCGAGCCGAAGGCGAGCCATTGTAAACGCCCATACAGATCGGACGCGAATATTTTATCCTACTTATGAAATGAAACAATGAGTAGCGATCTGTATGAAAAGTTAATGCATACTAATTAGCTAAGCAGATATCTGTATCAAAAGTTAATGCCACTGTTTAATAATTCATCAACTCAGTTGATCTGTATTGGGGTTTACAAACCTTCATTAAACATTCATTTCTTTTGTATTTTCCTTATGAATTATTAATGAATTTTATAGTGTATTTTATGAATTTAACACTGTATCCGGATTGGATGACTAACGTAGTTACTACTGTATAAGCTGGGTTTCTGATTATAACTTACATATGAATAATCAGCGTCTGCTACCAAAGCATGCATTGCTATAGTTCGGTTTCCAAGATTTAGAAAATTTTTGTAATGAATAATTCAGCATGGTGCTTTGTATTGGCTTGTTCGAAGTCTTAAAGGCGGAATCGGTCAATGAAAGAGCGAGGTAAACTATAGAAACAAAAAGTTCGAATTTAACAGATTATTACTCTTAAACCTGATAATACACTACTGCTCGTTTTTTAAATAGCATTTAGCTTTTACACATTGTGACAAACTTAGCAAAACTGAAAATCTTTCACATGTCGTGCTTGTTTATAACTTTAAAAAATAATAAGTAAAAAAGAAGAAACAATAATAAGAAAATCGTTCAGTACTTGCTTTTTTCAGATATTTTTTTTTATTAAATCCGATTTAACTCATCGAAAACGTTAGAGTGCTAGCTATTGAAAAGTATAGCGCTAGACCAATGCGAGCAGGTGCTAATGCGTATGGGTCGTGTTTTAAACAAAAACGTTGGATTTGAATAAAAAATTGAGGGAATGATTTTTAAACACGCAGCCAAGATTGAAAACACAGAATACTGAGTCGGCTAAGAAGAAAGTAAGCTGTGGATAATAAAATGATATTTCCTCAGGGAACCAGAGATAGTTATGACTAATAAAAAACGTTTAGCACAATACTCAGCAGTCTTGTGCATGGGCTGATGTGTTTTCATTGTTATATGAGAATAAACTCATATGAACTGTATTGAAAAGAATTCAAGACAATATGATCATCGCAGTAATACAACAACTGAAGGAGTTCTAATTAGGGACGGAATATATTTTGCAGGCTCTAATTGCAACTCCTTCGGTTGATATATAACAACGATGGTCACATACTCTGAAATGCGTGGTTTCATTGTATGATATTGACTTTAATACTGTATCCGGATTGGATGACTGACGTAGTGAGGTTAAGCTGGATTGGCTGATTATAACTTACTTATGAATAATCGACAACTGCTACCAAAGCATTTGCTGTTTTAGTTCAGTTTCCAAGAATTGGAAAATATCCCTGATAAATAATTCAGGATGGTGTTTTGTATATTGGCTTCTTCGAAGTCTACACTGCAGAATCAGTCAAAGAAAGAACAAGGTAAACTATTGGGTTGTCGCTCTTTACCAAGCCTACTTTATTAAGGTAACTTGTTTTTCTTTTTTCTTACTATACAATGAAACGGAACAGAGAATCTTTACGCAACATAATATCCACTTCTACAACTAGAAAGGAAGAGTTTGTTCGAAGTCTACACTGAATCGGTCAAGAAAAGACTGCTAGGTAAACTTTCGTGTAGTCGCTATTCGTCAAGCCTTTATTGCGGTAACATGTTTTTCTTATTTCTAATAGGCAGTGGATGAAAAGACGCAAGATAATAACAATTTTTTGCAAAGCAGACACACGTATCGTCAAAGTAAGGTACGATGCTTAACTATGTTATTACTATACTTCTACACAGGAGAGGTTAGCTCGATCAAACAAATCCAAGACTACAATATTTTGGAAACTCTATTGTCACAATCCACTTTTCTGTAGTCCTGGATATTTCAATCAACATGGCCACTTTGACTTTCCAGTTAAAGTCAATGACCTTTAGCTTTTAGACATTATGATGAACCTAGAGAGCGAAATTTGAATCTTTCACATGTCGTATAGTACTTGCTTATAACGGTAAAAAAGAAGCAAAAAAACAAGAATGAGAAAATCAGTCAGTAGTAATTTGCTTCTATTTTTTTTTTCTAATCCAACTTAACTCATCCAAAACGTTGGAGTGCTTGCCGTTAAAAGGTATTGTGCTAGATCAATGCGAGCAGGTACTATTTGCGAAGTTCTGTTAGAAGAAAAATAAAGGGGTGAATTGTACAAATGCAGCCAAGATCAAAAACAAGGAATACTGATTAGTTAAAAAGGAAGCAAGCTGTTGATTATAATGAAATGATATCAATTTAGGGAACAAGAGATTTCTCTATCGCCACACCCTTATTCAGTACTCGGAGGACGGTAAACGCACTAGATATGCATTACCTTGCCAATTTTCAGACCTTACCTTATAAAATTGTTTCAAGTTTATTGGACTAATACTTGCAGTAAAGCGCATTAAAATTGGAGAATTTCAGCTAAAAAAAATCTTGACAAGTTATTTTCACATAGCAACGGTCACCAACGTAATGGCTGAGAAAATTAAGTTATTTTTTTGCATGCAAAGCAAAACTAAAGCGTCAAAACAAACTCTGTTTTCAGTTTTAATGAATTAGAATTCAGTTTCCTATCCATTCAGGGAGACCAGGAGGGCATACTTATGACCAATGACATGCAAAAAGAAATTTCCAACAGCGACAACCAATTCTACCTAGCACCCAGACTGACCCACATACCTACTTGCGTCTTTAAAGTCATAACTCAGGGAAACACAACCGCATTGAACAATAAGAAAACTTACAGGTGATAGCACAAAAGAGAATTCGATTTGTTGTAGTCCTTTTTAATCCATAAATATGTCGTACATTCCGTCTTGCTTCAATACGTTTTTTTTGCTTTTTTGGCAATCGTCGCATTGTAATCTTATCTCCTTTGGAAACGTTCTGAGCAAATAAAAATAGCTATGACTAATTTCTAACTGTGTTAGAAAAAAATTCAGGATCGACAATGTGATCATCGCAGTTATACAGCAACTGAGGTTTGGAGTAAACAAATAAATGAAAAAAAAAATGAAACTGAAGGAGCTCATTTAACTTCAACTGCTTCAGCTGCTATATAACAACGATGAGCAAATACTTTGTATTGGTTTTATTGTATTTTATGAATTTAACACTGTATCCGGATTGGATGACTAACGTAGTTACTACTGTATAAGCTGGGTTTCTGATTATAACTTACATATGAATAATCAGCGTCTGCTACCAAAGCATGCATTGCCATAGTTCAGTTTCCAAGAATTAGAAAATTTTTGTAATGAATAATTCAGCATGGTGTTTTGTATTGGCTAGTTCGAAGTCTTAAAGGCGGAATCGGTCAATGAAAGAGCGAGGTAAACTATAGAAACAAAAAGTTCGAATTTAACAGATTATTACTCTTAAACCTGATAATACACTACTGCTCGTTTTTTTAAATAGTATTTAGCTTTTACACATTGTGACAAACTTAGCAAAACTGAAAATCTTTCACATGTCGTGCTTGTTTATAACTTTAAAAAATAATAAGTAAAAAAGAAGAAACAATAATAAGAAAATCGTTTAGTACTTGCTTTTTTCAGATATATTTTTTTTTATGAAATCCGATTTAACTCATAGAAAACGTTTGCTAGCTATTGAAAAGTATAGCGCTAGACCAATGCGAGCAGGTGCTAATGCGTATGGGTCGTGTTTTAAACAAAAACGTTGGATTTGAATAAAACATTGAGGGAATGATTTTTAAACACGCAGCCAAGATTGAAAACACAGAATACTGAGTCGGCTAAGAAGAAAGTAAGCTGTGGATAATAAAATGACATTTCCTCAGGGAACCAGAGATAGTTATGACTAATAAAAACCGTTTAGCACAATACTCAGCAGTCTTGTGCATGGGCTGATGTGTTTTCATTGTTATATGAGAATAAACTCATATGAACTGTATTGAAAAGAATTCAAGACAATATGATCATCGCAGTAATACAACAACTGAAGGAGTTCTAATTAGGGACGGAATATATTTTGCAGGCTCTAATTGCAACTCCTTCGGTTGATATATAACAATGATGATCACATACTCTGAAATGCGTGGTTTCATTGTATGATATTGGCTTCAATACTGTATCCGGATTGGATGACTGACGTAGTGAGGGTAAGCTGGATTGGCTGATTATAACTTACTTATAAATAATCGACAACTGCAACCAAAGCATATATGTTGTTTTAGTTCGAATTCAGTTTCCAAGAATTAGAAAATTTCCGTGATAAATAATTCAGGATAGTGTTTTGTATTGGCTTGTTCCAAGTCTACACTGCAGAATCAGTCAAAGAAAGAACAAGGTAAACTATTGGCTTGTCGCTCTTTACCAAGCCTACTTTTTAAAGGTAACTTGTTTTTCTTTTTTCTTACTATACATTGAAACGGAACAGAGAATCTTGACGCAACATAACATCCACTTTTACAACTTCAAAGGAAGAGCTTGTTCGAAGTCTACACTGAATCGGTCAAGAAAAGACTGCTAGGTAAACTTTCGTGTAGTCGCTATTCATCAAGCCTTTATTGCAGTGACATGTTTTTCTTATTTCTAATAGACAGTTGAAGAAAAGACGCAAGATAATAACAACTTCTTGCAAAGCAGACACACGTATCGTCAAAGTAAGGTACGATGCTTAACTATGTTATTACTTCTACACAGATGAGGTTAGCTCTTCGATCAAACAAATTCAAGACTACCATCTTTTGGAAACTCTATTGTCACAATCCACTTTTCTGTAGTCCTGGATATTTCAATCAATATGGCTGGCCACTTTGACTTTCCAGTTAAAGTCAATGACCTTTAGCTTTTAGACATTGTGATGAACTTAGAGAGCGAAATTGAAAATCTTTCACATGTCGTGTAGTACTTGCTTATAACGGTAAAAAAAAAAAAAATGAAAAACAACAATGGGAAAATCGTTTAGTAGTAATTTGTTTCTATATTCGTTTTTTTTTTTCTAATCCAACTTAACTCATCCAAAACGTTGCAGCGCTTGCCGTTAAAACGTATTGTGCTAGATCAATGCGAGCAGGTGCTATTTGCGTATGGGTCATGTTAAAACAAGAAAGTTCTGCTAGAAGAAAAATGAAAGGATGATTTGTACAGATACAGCCAAGATTAAAAACACGGAATACTGGCTAGTTAAAAAGCGAGTAAACTGTTGATTATAAAATGACATCAATTTACGAAAAGAGAGATTTCTCTATCGCCACACCCTTATTCAGTACTCGGAGGACGGTAAACGCACTAGATATGCATTACCTTGCCAATTTTCAGACCTTACCTTATAAAATTGTTTCAAGTTTATTGGCCTAACAATTGCAGTAAAACGCATTAAAATTGGAGAATTTCAGTTAAAAGAAATTGACAAGTTATTTTCACATAGCAACGGTCACCAACGTACTGGCTGAGAAAATTAAGTTATTTTTTTGCATGCAAAGCAAAACTAAAGCGTCAAAACAAACTCTGTTTTCAGTTTTAAGGAATTAGAATTCAGTTTCCTATTCATTCAGGGAGAGCAGGAGGGCATACTTATGACCAATGACATGCAAAAAGAAATTTCCAACAGCGACAACCTGAATTCTACCTAGCACCCAGACTGACCCACATACCTACTTGCGTCTTTAAAGTCATAACTCAGCCAAACACAACCGCATTGAATAATAAGAAAACTTACAGGTGATAGCACAAAAGACAATTCGATTTGTTGTAGTCCTTTTTATTCCATAAATATGTCGTACATTCCGTCTTGCTTCAATACGTTTTTTTTTTTCCTTTTTTGGCAATCGTCGCATTGTAATCTTATCTCCTTTGCAAACGTTTTAAGCAAATAAAAATAGCTATGACTAATTTCTAACTGTGTTAGAAAAAAAAATCAGGATCGACAATGTGATCATCGCAGTTATACAGCAACTGAGGTTTGGAGTAAACAAATAAATGAAAAAATAAATGAAACTGAAGGAGCTCATTTAACTTCAACTTCTTCAGCTGCTATATAACAACGATGAGCAAATACTTTGTATTGGTTTTATGTAGTAGATAAAATATGAGCGGGAGATCTGTATGAGCGTTTACAATGGCGAGCCGAAGGCGAGCCATTGTAAACGCCCATACAGATCGGACGCGAATATTTTATCCTACTTATGAAATGAAACAATGAGTAGCGATCTGTATGAAAAGTTAATGCATACTAATTAGCTAAGCAGATATCTGTATCAAAAGTTAATGCCACTGTTTAATAATTCATCAACTCAGTTGATCTGTATTGGGGTTTACAAACCTTCATTAAACATTCATTTCTTTTGTATTTTCCTTATGAATTATTAATGAATTTTATAGTGTATTTTATGAATTTAACACTGTATCCGGATTGGATGACTAACGTAGTTACTACTGTATAAGCTGGGTTTCTGATTATAACTTACATATGAATAATCAGCGTCTGCTACCAAAGCATGCATTGCTATAGTTCGGTTTCCAAGATTTAGAAAATTTTTGTAATGAATAATTCAGCATGGTGCTTTGTATTGGCTTGTTCGAAGTCTTAAAGGCGGAATCGGTCAATGAAAGAGCGAGGTAAACTATAGAAACAAAAAGTTCGAATTTAACAGATTATTACTCTTAAACCTGATAATACACTACTGCTCGTTTTTTAAATAGCATTTAGCTTTTACACATTGTGACAAACTTAGCAAAACTGAAAATCTTTCACATGTCGTGCTTGTTTATAACTTTAAAAAATAATAAGTAAAAAAGAAGAAACAATAATAAGAAAATCGTTCAGTACTTGCTTTTTTCAGATATTTTTTTTTATTAAATCCGATTTAACTCATCGAAAACGTTAGAGTGCTAGCTATTGAAAAGTATAGCGCTAGACCAATGCGAGCAGGTGCTAATGCGTATGGGTTGTGTTTTAAACAAAAACGTTGGATTTGAATAAAACATTGAGGGAATGATTTTTAAACACGCAGCCAAGATTGAAAACACAGAATACTGAGTCGGCTAAGAAGAAAGTAAGCTGTGGATAATAAAATGATATTTCCTCAGGGAACCAGAGATAGTTATGACTAATAAAAAACGTTTAGCACAATACTCAGCAGTCTTGTGCATGGGCTGATGTGTTTTCATTGTTATATGAGAATAAACTCATATGAACTGTATTGAAAAGAATTCAAGACAATATGATCATCGCAGTAATACAACAACTGAAGGAGTTCTAATTAGGGACGGAATATATTTTGCAGGCTCTAATTGCAACTCCTTCGGTTGATATATAACAACGATGATCACATGCTCTGAAATGCGTGGTTTCATTGTATGATATTGACTTTAATACTGTATCCGGATTGGATGGCTGTCGTAGTGAGTGTAAGCTGGATTGGCTGATTATAACTTACTTATGAATAATCGACAACTGCTACCAAAGCATTTGCTGTTTTAGTTCAGTTTCCAAGAATTGGAAAATTTCCCTGATAAATAATTCAGGATGGTGTTTTGTATATTGGCTTCTTCGAAGTCTACACTGCAGAATCAGTCAAAGAAAGAACAAGGTAAACTATTGGGTTGTCGCTCTTTACCAAGCCTACTTTATTAAGGTAACTTGTTTTTCTTTTTTCTTACTATACAATGAAACGGAACAGAGAATCTTGACGCAACATAATATCCACTTCTACAACTAGAAAGGAAGAGTTTGTTCGAAGTCTACACTGAATCGGTCAAGAAAAGACTGCTAGGTAAACTTTCGTGTAGTCGCTATTCGTCAAGCCTTTATTGCGGTAACATGTTTTTCTTATTTCTAATAGGCAGTGGATGAAAAGACGCAAGATAATAACAATTTCTTGCAAAGCAGACACACGTATCGTCAAAGTAAGGTACGATGCTTAACTATGTTATAACTTCTACACAGGAGAGGTTAGCTCGATCAAACAAATCCAAGACTACAATATTTTGGAAACTCTATTGTCACAATCCACTTTTCTGTAGTCCTGGATATTTCAATCAACATGGCCACTTTGACTTTCCAGTTAAAGTCAATGACCTTTAGCTTTTAGACATTATGATGAACCTAGAGAGCGAAATTTGAATCTTTCACATGTCGTATAGTACTTGCTTATAACGGTAAAAAAGAAGCAAAAAAACAACAATGAGAAAATCAGTCAGTAGTAATTTGCTTCTATTTTTTTTCTAATCCAACTTAACTCATCCAAAACGTTGGAGTGCTTGCCGTTAAAAGGTATTGTGCTAGATCAATGCGAGCAGGTACTATTTGCGAAGTTCTGTTAGAAGAAAAATAAAGGGATGAATTGTACAAATGCAGCCAAGATCAAAAACAAGGAATACTGATTAGTTAAAAAGGAAGCAAGCTGTTGATTATAATGAAATGATATCAATTTAGGGAACAAGAGATTTCTCTATCGCCACACCCTTATTCAGTACTCGGAGGACGGTAAACGCACTAGATATGCATTACCTTGCCAAATTTCAGACCTTACCTTATAAAATTGTTTCAAGTTTATTGGACTAATACTTGCAGTAAAGCGCATTAAAATTGGAGAATTTCAGCTAAAAAAAATCTTGACAAGTTATTTTCACATAGCAACGGTCACCAACGTAATGGCTGAGAAAATTAAGTTATTTTTTTGCATGCAAAGCAAAACTAAAGCGTCAAAACAAACTCTGTTTTCAGTTTTAATGAATTAGAATTCAGTTTCCTATCCATTCAGGGAGACCAGGAGGGCATACTTATGACCAATGACATGCAAAAATAAATTTCCAACAGCGACAACCAATTCTACCTAGCACCCAGACTGACCCACATACCTACTTGCGTCTTTAAAGTCATAACTCAGCCAAACACAACTGTCTTGAATAATAAGAGAAAACTTACAGGTGATTGCACAAAAGAGAATTCGATTTGTTGTAGTCCTTTTTATTCCATAAATATGTCGTACATTCCGTCTTGCTTCAATACTTTTTCCCTTTTTTTGGCAATCGTCGCATTGTAATCTTATCTCCTTTGTCTTCTTTGTAAACGTTTTGAGCCAATAAAACATATATGCCTAATTTCTAAGTGTGTTAGAGAAAATTCAAGGCAATGTGATCATCGCAGTTATACAGTAACTGAAGCAGCTCATTTAGAGCCGAAGTATTTTTTTTTTCGGGTTCTAACTTCAACTCCTTCAGCTGCTATATAACAACGATGATCAAATACTTTGTATTGGTTTCATTGTATTATATTAATTTAACACTGTATCCAGATTGGATGACTAACGTAGTCACTATATGCTGGATTTGCTGATTATAACTTACTTATGAATAATCAACGTCTGCTACCAAAGCATACATTGCTTTAGTTCAGTTTACAAGAATTGGAAAATTTCAGTAATGAATAATTCAGCAAGGTGTTTTGTACTGGCTTGTTCAAGTCTAGGCGGAATCGGTCAAAGAAAGAGCCATTTAAACTATAGTACAGTCGCTAGTTACCAAACCTACTTTATTGAGGTAACATGCTTTTTTTCTCATTTCTTAATAGGAATTAAAAGAAAAGAAGGATCTTGACGTATAACAACAACTTCTTGTAAAGCAGAAACACATTTCGTCAAAGAAAGGTAGGATGCTTAACTGTGTTCTTGCTTCATGTTGCTTCTACCTAATAGAGGTTAGCTCGATCCATCAAAACCAAGGCTACAATGTTTTAAAACTATATTCGAAGTCTACGCGAATAGTTCAAAGGGAGAGCTAGGTAAACTATAATGCGGTCGCTATTTACCAAACCTACTTTATTGAGGTAACATTTTTTTCTCATTTCCCTGAATAGGCATTGAAAGAGAAACGAACCTTGACGCAAGATAATACCAACACGTTTCGTCGAAGTAAGGTGGGATGCTTCACTGTGCTTCTACATAAGAGAGGTTAGCTCGATCCAACAAAACCAATGCTACAATATTTTGCAAGCTCTATTATGAAAATCGATTTTCCTTAGTCTTGGATATTTCAATCAATATAACTACTTTAATCTTCCAGTTAAAGTCAACAGCCATTAGCTTTTAAACATTGTGTTTAAACTTAGACAGCGACATTAGAGATCTTTTACATGTGGTATTTTAATATAACTTTTAAGAAATAGGGGAGAAAAAAGAAACGAATAAGAAAAATTGTCCACTACTTGCTGTTTGGCATATATATTTATCGAACCCAATTTAGCTCATCGAAAACGTTGGAATTCTAGCTGCTAAAAATATGCCACAAGATCAATGCGAGTAGGTGCTTATGCGTATGGGTCGTGTTAAAAAAAGTTTGATTGGAATAAGAATGAGAGGTGATTTGTAAAGATTTAGTCCAGATTGTAACGAGCAATGGCTCAAAAAACACAAAAAATATTGTTTTCTGCGTAGCACTCACGTTGAATGATAATATTAAAATTTAGTTAAGGGGCGGACCATTAGAAATCCTGGGAGGCGGGTTAAAATTGTTCAGTGTATGAATTTGTTTTTCGCCCTGAGTTTCCCGCAAGATTTTATTTTATTTTTTTTTACTTACTTCTCGCATAAACACAAAAGAAAAAAAAAACAGAAAAGTCAATTATAAAATTAAGTGGCGTATTGTGAAACAAGCAAGATCGTATTCAAACATAAACAAAAAAATATAATTTGCGTTTATGTTTGTTAAAAGTCGCGCGCGGGTACACGCGCGCGTTAACAGTATTTTCTCGGTTGCGCGTGCTTGGTGGCCTTGTTTTTCATTCAACAGTTTGAATATTGTAATAGAGGTTTTGCACGGCAGCCATGTTGCATGGCAGGAACAATAGATTCTTTTCCCTATGGGAAATAATGTTCTTTCTAATGCAAAACATTTTCATTGTTCCTGCCATGTAACATGGCTGCCGTGCAAAACCTCTATACGATGCTTGTAACGGTTTTTTAGTCACCCTGAAGAAGAGCACTGAATGTGCTCGAAATATAGGTGTCAGACAAAAATAGTAATGGTTTGTCTTCATTTGTGTTACATTTATATAAATTTATATGAAAGACAGCAACAGTGGATGCTTGTGACAAGTATATATATATATATATATATATATTATATATATGTACACTTTTTCACTCATAGTCTTTGTTGTAAAAATTTCTGTTCTCAATTTAACGTCTATATATATATATATATATATATATTGGCTTGCGTAATTTTTTTTTTTTTAGGTCAACTGCTTGCTGGAATTTTTTTTTAAACTTTTCCTTTGCAGGATTGTTTTTTGGTAATTGTCATCCCAATCCCAAGATTTCTAATGGTCTGCCCCTAAGATTGAGTGCTGAAAAACTGTTACAAAGACAGTCAGACGTTTCGAGGATAACCCCTTCATCAGTGGTTGTGTTCTCACGAGACAAACGCTCGTGCTCACGCACAATTTGTTGTGTGTACGCTGTTCCAGAATATTCAATAGAACGCGAATTCGAGCGCCCGCTTAGTGCGCATAAATTCGACAGAGAATGAAACATGAAGCCAATGTAGCCTCATGGGAAATTAGAATTTAAAGTCAATGTTAATAATTCCATGAGGCGCCAAGGTCTTGTGTCTAAAGATTACCCTCGTTTCTTCTCTCTCTCTGTGGCGGTTAATTGCTCCCATGACTTTCTTATCACCGACACCGACAGGTTGTTGATTGAGTGTCCCTGTTGGTTGAAATGTTCGGCAACGGGGAATCCCCCGTTGCAATACCGTTGGCTGTGATTGTAGCCTTGTAGTCACCTTGTAGTCACCTTGGAACATTTCCTTACAAACGAGCAAGATGCAGGACATTTGCTTTCACTGGAGGGACTTCTAATATCAACCACACGAACAGAATCATACACCTCAAAGGACACCATAGCTGCACCACGACCAGTGTCATTTATACCATCATTCGTACCCGCTGTCAAGTTTTGTACGTTGGGGAAACTGGTCGTCGGCTCGCAGACAGATTTAGCGAGCACCTCCGCTCTGTGGAAGGCCACAATCATAGCCAACGGTAATGCAAACGGCATTACAGTGTACAATGCAGACCTTTCACTGTGATACACTGTTTTGTTTTCAACCAGTTGCATCAGCAGTCAATATAATATATATAGTTAGGCTTAGCCTAACAGCGGCAACCTCTGAAGACCCTCTGAACAAGCTTAACTAAGATAAAACTTAACTAATAGGTGAAAGGTCGAAAGCACAAGAATTAAGATTAATATTGACGACCGGGCTATTTTTCAATTTTAGCAATTCTCAAAAACAGTATTACCCGACCGTCTGCACAGTACATTTAGACCGTACAAAAGTTCACAAAAACAACTTTTTCTCCGTCTAGAATAACTATTACGACTATTTTCCGAATATACAGTTGTTGCTTGTCAAAAAATGCCCGAGAAACTGATTTGGAAATCAAAATTGCAAAAATACACAAAAGGCATATTTGCATAAGGCGACGCGAGTATAAAATCTAAGTCTTGTTTTGTTTACATAAAATCGTTTTTCAATCTCTGTAATGAATCAACAAACACATAAAAATGGACAACACAATCTTCTTTCGAAAAATTTTATTCAAATCTCCATGAGTTTGTTTAAAAGCAAACGCGTACCATTTATAGCGCATCGAGGCCGAGCCGTGTCTTTGATGAAATTCAAGAAATTAATACAACTGAATTTAAGCTACACGTTTATAAACAATTCTCCAAAACATAACGAGAACACAAACAAAAAGTCAATCACAGATTGATATCAAGATAAATTCCCATCGAAAAATGTAATTTGGTTTACCTTTAAGTCCCTCCGGCGACTACTGTACTTGGAAATTCTTTAAATCTCCGCTTTGGTGCTGAAATCCGTAAAACGAACCCATCTCTTCACATTGCTAAAACCGTATATAGTTCCTCGAAGCAAGATTTTATCCCTGAAAGCTCTTCTCTTTCCACTAAAGCGGCTTCTGAGTATTCCTTAATTAGTATCCTGTCTTGAGTAGCAAACCGCCAAAAAAATGTTGGGTAATAACGACTTTAATTCTCCGCTAAAAACAGCATAAAAATCCTGCAACGGCTAAAGTGTTTACCGAGCTGACGGCTGTGTAGCCGCGCGAAAAACAAAGCCTCAAAGATCCCGGATGTTTTGTGGCGTCACACGCGCATGTTTTGCGACGTCATACGCGCCAGCGAGCTAGCCCAACGCGTACGGCGGGCGTTTGGCGGGCGCACAACGCGCCCGCGAAACATTCCGCTAGCCATGACCATGAAAAATGACGGCATAGGTTCTATGAGTATGGTGCTCCGCCGGGCCTTCGGCCCGCGGGCTTCGCTACAAATCGCAGTGGGGCAAGCGCATTCAAGACAAAAGCCGGTAGCTCTGGAAAATGCAGATTATGCGTAAGCTATATTTTCTTTAATGTAATGTTAAATGTTGCACAAAAGATTAACATCGCTTTAGGGAACTGTTACGTGGAGGCCTCTTAAAATTTGAACTGTTTACCTCTCAGTCACAAAAACATACAAGAAGTGAAATACATTGATTGGAAAGAATACATAATAAGGTGGCTCGACTGGGTTTTTTGGCAACATAACACCCCAACTTTGAACGGCTGATACTTCACTGTCTGAGCTCGGCCAGGCAAGCTGCTTCACGCATAAACTAGAGATGAAATAAACTTTCCAAAAAAGTAGATTTAATTGACATCAGTGTTACCATAACAACGATCTGATGAGGTCATGGTTTTTGCATATTAGTAATTTTCTCAACATCTAGACCTAAACTTTTAAAATGACTGTATGCCTCTTATAGTCTAGATGTATGTCTTCAAGACTGCAAAGTTTGAAAAAAATCTATGAGAGCGTTTTCGAATAAAATTGAGTTGAATATTTTCCATCAAAAATTTAAAAATTCGCATTACTTTCTGTTATTTCGTCGACGCCAGCGTTTTCCTGACAAATTGAAACAATATTTTCACCGTATATTATTCGTGTGCCATAAAACTACATTCCTTAAAGGTTTCATCCTGTTTGCTTCACTAGATTTCAATTGATGTGATCGGAAGCAATGTCATAAATATGCTCATTCTACTCAGAAGTAACACTTTTGTTAGGGAAGCGTTTATTTAAAAACTAGTCTATGAAATTTTTTTAAAATCTTTCGATCTATAGTCATGTAATGCACTATCTCTGCAAATTTCAAGTGCATTGAATCACTTTAAGGGCGCGAAATAAAATTAAAATTATAGGGGACTTTTGCATTCGTCTTCCAAAGTTTCATTGCCGCATTATTTGTTGACAGCTGGTTTATTTCAGGACTTTCTCTTTTGTCTACATTCTACATATTTGTGCGCCTTTGAAACAACACGTTTGCCATGCTTGCATGCTCCAAAGCGATCGTGAAAATTCTTTTCATAGTACAATGACAACAATGGCAATTAACATAAGGCTGCGGTCATGCACATGTAACACGTTTAAAATTTATTCAAAAGTGCACAAATTTGAACGCGTACAATTGTACCAAAGAGGAGAATTTATTATGTCCATACGCTTATTCAGGTCTCCATTTTTGGAGACATTGAAAAGTTATATTAACTCATGAAGTCTATGTACTTTTCAGAAAGGACAATATCCTACATGGTTCAAATACTGACGAAAAGTCCTTCTTAAGAAACACAACTGTATGCCGGATCGAAATTTGCACAAGACTAACCTCATTGGCCAGAATCTCTGGACCAATAGAAATATAGGCGCACATTTTTGATCCGCTTAAGCGATATATACACCTAATTCAATAAAGGTTGCTTATTGGTAATTGGGCATTGACATTTGGGCATACGGAACACAATGCAATGCTTTGCTTGAGTGACCGCCAAACAATAGCTTCCCAATGCCCAATTACCAATGACCAAAGCAACCTTTATTGAATTAGGTATAAACGGCTAAAACTTTTGAACGTTACCAATATCCATGAGATATACCTCTAGCAACTGACGAGATTCACGAGTAGAATCGAAACTGCAGTCTTGCTTTAGCTTAAGAGCCAATGTCTGAAATTTTCGAAAATCGGGCGTCACTCACAAAATTTCGGATTTCTTCATATTTTGCCCAAATAATCTCTATAGTAAAGTATTTTCAAAAATAACTTAAAAAATTGTAACGGCGTTTTATTTTTTTCGAAAACGGGCAAAGTTTAAAAAACGGCAAATCGGCGGCCTTTCAGTTGTGGAACTGGCGAAAAATTACACATTTTCATCTCGCTCGTACAGAAAAACGCGATGCCATACATAAATAAAATGTGGCCACAACATAAACACGCTCTTGTTCTTCACACTACTGTTATTTACTTTGGATTAGCAGTTGAAATAAGAATATTTCGGCCGTTAGAAGAAACATGATTTCTTCCATTTTAAAAATTAGCAAATTTGAACCAATTTCAACGCCGTGGAAACCCAATTGGTACGTTGAGTTTGAAAACAAAATTAAAACGGTCTTAAAGCACAACTTCTGTTGTTTACTGTGGTGAAATATTTCTGGCGGCACTTTAAAAGTGCCCCGTCGAGAGACCAAAATGTGAAGGGTAGTTTGACACCAGGAGAACTTGTGACACGAACCTGAGCGCCGCCACTACGCATCAAATGTTTATCGTTAAAAATAGTTCCTTTGAGATAGTGCCTTTTTCAGAATCGTAAAGACTTCAGAAGAACTTTATCTATCCTTTGCTAACTTAAAATGATATCTTTTAAGCAGTTTGTTGGGATACGGAGTAGAGACACGAACATCGATCATGTTGTGCGACCTTACAAATAACAGCGATCAACACTAACCCGCTTTAAACTGACCCGAACCTTGAATTGCGTTTATAATAAAGACAATCCTGCACTCCGATCCATTATATTGCTGTGTTTGGAATATCTGAGCCTTGTAGATCATATCATAGCGTTATTTACTCCAAATTTGTTAAAACAACAGTCGCTATATGACAGTTCGGAAGTTTCCCACAATGTGTTGCAAAGAGATTGCGTGACGCGTAGCACACTGGAATTTGCTGCGTGCTTATGGTATCGGTCAAGGAAAGAACATTAATTGCCGTGGAAAAGTCACAGGAGTAACGTCCGTTTTTGGAAATGTATAAATGTATAAAGTCTGTTTCCTTCGTTTTGGTACAATTTTAATTAATGTTCAAATCGTCTTTCAGGTAAATTTGGTAGATAAATATACAAGTCATTTATGGGGGGGGGGGGGGGGGGGGTCACCCTTTCACTACGCCCCTTGCCGGCTCTTTTGCGATAACACACCGCCTTTATTCTGCTACGAAGTTATGTTTTCAATACTCTTATAAACTAATTTATTTCGATTTTGAGGTGTCAATCGCAATACTGCATTATATTGACGGCTAGTTGGGAGAAAATATATTCCGTATTGGGCGGAGTCGCGAAGCGGCGGAGCCCCGGGGACGGAGCCCAGTACGGAATATATTTTCTTCCAACGCCGTCAATATAATGCAGTATTAACGCGCGCCTTAAAATCGAAATTAGTTTTGTCTAGGTTTTTGAGACGTCAATACGACTTTATATTGACGTCTCAAAAGCAAGCAAAAGTATCTGAGAATAGTGATACTATTACATATGTGAGCTACAGCTGGCTGTCAGTTCTGTTTTCGGCTGGTGGGTTTAAAGCTGTTTCTGTCACATCTCCACCGCAAGTTACAGTCTCAACAGCCACGTCCGATGACAAGGAAAACAGTCCTGAACGTCCAACATCCAATGTATTTTCATACCCACAGGAAGGCTGCATCCCGGGGAGGTGGGGGAGGGGGGTACTTCCCAAAAATACCTATACGGGTATGTGCCGCCTAACGGGGTCGTAATTTTGGGACTCCTGGTCTAGAACGAACGGGTATCCATTTTAGAGACATTTCCTAGAACGAGGTATAATATTTCGAACGCACGAAAGCTTCATAAGAGGCGAATAAAGAAATTGTAGATCGTGACTTTATCGTCTTTATCTTCTGTTTGAAATCAAAGCAATTATGTTGCTGATTTGTGTGGAAGCAGAATTGTCGTATTTTGATGTATAAGTCGAACAAACAAAGAAATAACTTTTTTTAAAAAATGGGCTATTGAAAGTTACGCAATTTCTACGAAATCTAAATTAAATACTGGGCAGGATATTCCAGAAGTGGTGTTGACCTTGGGATTGTCTAGTTACACGCCCATTTGTACTCCTAACCAGAATCTGACTTTCAACGTCCACAAGGCCGTGGACAATCAGGGATAGGCGGCTGACAGCCCAGCGAGCTTCGAGGCTCTGCCATCCGAGATCGCATATCATTTTCTGTATCATTTTTCTAGAATCAGAGTGTTAAAAATTGACTTATTTTTAGAATGGGGTAACATTTTGAGTGCAAATTCTTTCTAAAACGGGGTCTGATTTGAAGACCCGGGCGGCACATACCCAGCCAAGACATATCCGAGTACCCCCCTAGCCTGCGAGCAAGCTCTCGGGGTCGGGACCGGGTTCGCGGTTTGGGAGGGGAGGAGGCCCCCCGAACCCCTTCCTCCCAACCCCTAAGAATGAGAGCCTTGCTCGCAGGCTAGTACCTCCCGGGGGCTGCATCAAAGTGTTTCAACGGCCGTCCGACCTGTAACGCCATCTGTCATTAGAAGCCTGCTCCAGGTCACCGGAGAGGCACACCCTAATGAACCTGGCCAAACAACAGTACGCCACCCTCCTCAGCGAAAGCGTTGCACTTCTTCCTTTCTTTCAAGCTCAGTTAGCAGCTCAAACAAAGGCCAAAGCCTCAAGGCGGGCTGGGCGCTAAAGGAAATGGAACAGCCCTTGCTACCAATTCAATGAAAAGCAGAAAGCCTACCTGGAAGCTAAATTTACTATTGGTCAATCCACAGACAGGAAGGTCGACCCGGATGTAGTTACAAAAGAAATGCGTCGTGCCCGTGCCCGGCAGTGAAGAAAAAAGCGCCATCGATGGCCCTCCTTGAAGATTTTGAGGATAGTTGCCCTTGTAAAGCTAGAAAATGAAGGGCCAATGTAATGCAAGATTGCTAACCACTTTTACAGTTTTATTTTCTCTTGTAAGAAGATTGAAGAAGCCTTGTGTGATGCATGATTTGTTTTCCGCCTTGAGGCTGTGCAAGAATTTTTTTTAGATTATTCCATACTTTTCTTTCTCTCGCAGTGAACGATTTTTTTTCTCTACTTTTGCTGTGCAGGAATTTATTTACAACAATGGAGTGCATGATTGGCTTTATCATAAACGCAATTCAAGGTTCAGGTTAGTTAAATTTTCTGATGAACTATTAACGGAAAGCGGGTGCAATAGTGGCTAAAAAGAAAAAAATATCTTTGAATGTCACTTTTGTTTTCGAAAATATCTTGTATTGAATGATGTAAAAAGCACTTTCGAGCCTCCCGACGTCAAAAATCAATATAGAAGGCATGCACTCGGACCCCACTAGAGCCTCAAGTTCTACAACTAAAGGACCCCCAGCACACTTTATAAAGTCCCATTTACACGAGCAATTTTTCCTTGACAAGTTTTCCTTGACAAGGAAAAATTGCTCGTGTAGATGGAGAATAGTGGACAATTTTTCCTTGTCAAGGAAAAGCTGGCATGCTAGCTTTTCCTTGACAACGGAAAATTGTAAAGGAAAACTTGTTAATCATCTACACAAGCAATAAAAATTGGCAAGTAAACTTGTCAAGGAAAAATTGCTCGTGTAAATGGGGCTTAAATGACACTGACCTGAAACCTTTTCCACGGCAATGTTCTTTCCGTGACCGATACCATAAGCACGCAACAAATTCCAGCGTGCTACGCGTCACGCAATCTCTTTGCAACACATTGTGGGAAACTTCCGAACTGAAACTTCCGACTGTTGTTTTAACAAATTTGGAGTAAATAACGCTATGATATGATCTCAGCAATATAATGGATCGGAGTTCAGGATTGTCTTTATTATAAACGCAATTCAAGGTTCGGGTCAGTTTAATTTTCTGATGAAAAAGCGGGTAAGTGTTGATCGCTGTTATTTGTAAGGTCGCACAACATGATGTTCGTGTCTACTCCGTATCCCAACAAACTGCTTAAAAGATATCATTTTAAGTTAGCAAAGGATAGATGAAGTTCTTCTGAAGTCTTTACGATTCTGAAAAAGGCTCTATCTCAGGAACTATTTTTAGCGATAAACATTTTGTGCGTAATGTCGGCGCTCAGGTTCGGGTCACAAGTTCTCCTGGTGTCAAACTACCCTTCACATTTTGGTCTCTCGACGGGGCACTTTTAAAGTGCCGCCAGAAATATTTCACCACAGTAAACAGCAGAAGTTGTGCTTCAAGACTGTCTTAATTTTGTTTTCAAACTCAACGTACCAATTGGGTTTCCACGGCGTTGAAATTGGTTCAAATTTGCTAATTTTTAAAATGGAAGAATTCATGTTTCTTCTAACGGCCGAAATATTCTTATTTCAACTGCTAATCCAAAGTAAATAACAGTAGTGTGAAGAACAAGAGCGTGTTTATGTTGTGGCCACATTTTATTTATGTATGGCATCGCGTTTTTCTGTACGAGCGAGATGAAAATGTGTAATTTTTCGCCAGTTTCACAACTGAAAGGCCGCCGATTTGCCGTTTTTCAAACTTTGCCCGTTTTCGAAAAAAATAAAACGCCGTTACAATTTTTAATGTTATTTTTGTAAATACTTCACTATAGAGATTATTTGGGCAAAATATGAAGAAATCCGAAATTTTGTGAGTGACGCCCGATTTTCGAAAATTTCAGACATTGGCTCTTAAACATCTACACATGGAGAGAAGAATATACTAGCATCCGTGAGATTTACAAAACAGCATCCATGCTGTAGATTATCTGTTGGATGCCAAATCAAACGCTATTACAAAACAACGGAGGTTTATCCTAGCTCCACTGAGACACACTACTCAACTACAGAACCAACTAAGAAGCTAACAATTATTGCAAGAATTCATTATTCCATTGAAGTGGAATTGTAGACTACGGCTTTTTGAGACTTGGATCTAAGATGCCTATATCCGTGATGAGAAACACTTTCTCACAAGTCTTGCACACCGCAGACGCTAGACACTACTAAAATCACGGCCTGAGAAATTTAACGATCCTTGCACTTTCAAAGCTATAACAAACTTTAGCCGATTAGTATTTATCTTGCTACAAAAGTGAGACAAAGAAACCGCAATGTATGCCAATAGAGCTAGCATCAAACAGGCATAAAGAAATATAATTCTAATTCTAACGGCTCTGAACAGCATAAAATCCTCCTATCAATTTGAGAGATAATTCGCCGAGATCAAAAGATCAATATCAACGAAGAGAACAAATTCATAACTGATCTAAAGGCGCATTTCTCTCTTAAGTCTTACTGGGAAAGCTTTATGCTTTTAAGTACTTTTTAGCGACGAGCGGTAATAGTGTTTAGCCTGTCTATTTTTACAGAGAATAATGCTTAAAGACATGCTTGAAGGCTTAAAACAATACAATGGTCACACAGCAGGAGTCGTGTAGGTCTGTCAACCCCATTTACAGCCATCCTTGTCTGACGAGTCCTGTATTTGTTGATAACTACAAGTCACTATTAATCTGTGTTTTGTTTGTCCATTATGAAGTTTTTTGTTGACCATGTTTAAGTTACAAAGTAAACTGTTAAGCTTGCGCAGAATTTAAGCATTAAATAAGGGACCGGTCATTAATTATGAGAGAGGAGTGGTGGGTGAGAAATTTCCTGAATACTAATGTTTTTTTCAGGACGCCCCAACAGGCAAGCCACTGTTTTTGAGGACGCCCCTGACTTCATACCCCAGGATTTCAACCTCCCCTCCCCCACCCTCTTTCCACTATAAAAATTAAAAATTACGATTTGGAACTTGTGTTTATGCATTGCTCCAAATACTCACTGTCAAGAGAGATGAGAAGTTGAATTAAACATAATTCCTGCTGGTCAGGAAGCATTTCATTGAAAATGTCAATGTCACCGAAAGGCGATTCGAATCCGGGTCTTCAACACTCTTCAGCAGTGATAAGAAACCATTCACTGACCATGAAGTTTAATTTGCTGAACAGTTCTTGTATAATAAACATATGTTATATACCGTTTCACTTAACAGTCTTCTAACAGATCATACGAAGCAAGGACCAATCATGATCAATCGCAGTCTCTTTGTTATTGTGTAAGTGACTTATCGTGCAAATCATTCTTGTTTAATTTTAATTGTATTAATCACGTGACTTGATGTTTCCATGGCAACAAGATTTTGACAGCCATGTTTTTTTTAATTTGCATATTTGTACCTTTACATGAAGAAAAACCAATGTTTATTAGTATAACCTTTACACTTTTAAGAGGTAAAACTTTAGAAATCCAAGATGGCGGATCCAACATGGCGGCCGTATAACTAATAACCTAATAACTACAAAACTGAATGCAAGGCTGGCACTACTGCAAAGGGCAGATTTATAAAATGGCCAATATTTCGACTAATAGAACTAGTCTTCCTTAGGGCCAGGGAATAATAAGGAACCAGCATTAAATCGAAACAAATTGGGACTATGGCATTGCTAGACTAACAGCTGTACTTGTCTAAACAGTAAGGTCCTGAAATTATGGTATGGTGTTGCAAAAATGTTTTCAGTTGAAGACATAGCATTGATAAATAAAATATATTTATCAATTTTTCTTTTTTTCTATACTATTTTTCTATTTACAAGATCTAGATAGCCTCCCGCTTTCAATTTACATGTTATTTACAGGATCTAGACAGCCCCTTTTTTTAAATTAACAAGTAATTTACAGGATCTAGATAGCCCCCCTTTTTTTAATTTACATGTTATTAACAGGGTCTTGACAGGCCCCCCCTTTTCAATTTACAGGTTATTTACAGGGCCTTGATAGCCCCCCTTTTCAATTTACATGTTATTTACGTGATAGCCTCCCTTTTATAACCCGTGAATACGCGCATGCGTAATGAGTGGGTTATCGGTAACGGCGACAGATATGCAAATGAGTCACTCACTCGCTCATTCACTCGCTCCTTCCATCAGCGGTAAACTAAGTGACGTAACAGCATGAATCCAGCGATAACAATAACTAAATTGTTGTAAACGAATATAAACAACAATAAGCTTAAAGATGTTTCGCTTTTGAAGTCTTTAATGCAACGTTTAAATCGATCTAAAAGGAATTTTCAACCGAGACACGCGTTTTGATGCTAATTATGCCTGTTCTTTCTTCTTCGGACTGAACATTATAGTGATGTACTGTATTTTTGTTTTTGCGTTTGTCAAAAATCCTTACGTTTAATTTAAAAAAAAATATTGAACCGTATCAGTGTGAAAACATAAGCTTACCGATTGCATTTCTTATTCACGGGTTGGCTCTTAGGAGCCTTTGATTCGATTTACATGTTACTTACATGGTTCCTTACAGGCTCCCGTTTTAAATTTACATGTTATTTACAGGTTTCCTTACAGGCTCCCTTTTTCGATTTACATGTTATTTACATGATAGCCCCTCTGATTCGATTTACATGTTATTTACTCCATTAGTTTATGTTTAAAAGCAAAACGCGTACCATTTATAGCGCATCGAGGCCGAGCCGTGTCTTCGATGAAATTCAAGAAATTAATTTATTTAATCTCCAAAACTATCGAGAACACAAACAAAAAGTCAATCACAGATTGATATCAACATAGATTCTCATCGAAAAATGTAATTTGTTTTACCTTTAAGTCCCTCCGGCGACTACTGTACTTGGAAATTCTTTAAATCTCCGCTTTTTAGTCTTAGGTTCTGAAATCCGTAAAACGAACATCTCCCCGCATTGCTAAAAACGTATGAAGTTCCTCGAAGCAAGTTTTTATCCCTGAAAGCTCTTCTTTTCCACTAAAGCGGCTTCTGAGTATCCCTTAATTAGTATCCCTGTCTTGAGTAGCAAACCGCAAAAACAAAATGTTGGGTAATACCGACTTTAATTCTCAGCTAAAAACAGCAAACGATCCTGCGACTAAAGTGTTTACCGAGCTAACGGCTGCATGTGTAGCCGCGCGAAAAACAAAGCCTCAAAGATCCCGGATGTTGTGTGGCATCATACGCGCATGTTTAGCGACGTCATACGCGAAAGCGAGCTAGCCCAACGCGTACGGCCATGAAAAATGACGGGCATCGGTTCTATGAATGTTGGGCTCCGCCGGGCCTTCGGCCCGCGAGCTCCACTATTATTCAGATTTAATCAAAGGGTTACATGGCTGACAATTTTAGCTAATTTGATAATTGAAATAATCAAATGAACTCACCGATTCGGTTTACAGCTTTATCAGTTTTAACTTACATGTTCTTCACCGAGTCAATATCGCTTTAAACTGAATCACTGATTTTCATTCCGTTCCCCTTGACTAAATTGCAAGAGATTACCTTTCTTTTCTTCGACTAAAACAAGAAATATCAAGGTGTTATTTGTAGAATTTGTGACGAGACTCTTAGTCAGAATGGAAAACAAGAGCTTGTAAGCTACTTGTAAGACACTTTTTTCCCCGCATTGTCATTTTCTCGCGCGCACGCATGTGAATAATGGTCAAATCGGTTTATTATGAGTTTAATCGCGAGTTAAATTCGTTTACAGGAACGCCTTTTTACCCCTCGATTAGTTATCCTAGGAATAAGAAATTTAACCATCGATTGACCGCTAATCGAGGGATAGTTTAGTCTGCTTTCAAAGAACCGGGGCCTGAGCTTTATTTTAAAATTAGAATCCATAGAATGGTGATGTAGTTTTTAGTCTGTAAACAAGCCGTACTTGGTTCAACAACTTTCAATTCTAATCTTTAATATAAAAATTACGCAGATAAAATAGAGGTTCGAGACTTTTGAGAAACGGGCTTCAGTACTCTTTAGTGAATAATCAAGCACACCCGAAACCTAACGATTAATATTTATAGAATAGTTTTTCTTATCGTTGCGTTAAGTTATGAAATTCCCTTCCTAACAAGTTAAAAACAGAGCAATCCATAATTGAGTTGTTAAGAAAATATTTACGTACACTCGGTTTTCATTAAATTATTTCAGTGATGACTTGGGTTTGATCATCCTGTTTTTTTTTCTCTCTTTATTTGCTCTGGTTTTGCTTTCAAAATGCCCACTTTTTCTTACTTAATTTCTTTATTTGTTTAGCTATTAACAATTAACCTACTGTGACTGTGAAGGGAAAAACAGATCATATGTTTGTTTATTTAAGGTATAAATAGAAAAGGGCTGCTAAGATCCCGAATCTCTTATTTCTTTAATAGGACCATGGGCAAGTTTGCTGGTTCTGCTATTAAACAAGGACCAAATGTTGGCCGAATCGACCGCTGGTCATTGTGGAGACCAACTTCTGCTAAGCCTCTTTGGTTACTTCTCTCAGGAGCTACAGATCCACCAAAATCCATTAAAATTTCTAAAAGAAGAACTCGAGATGCTCGTGGAGACCGTGACGGTGCATTCCTCGCAGGGGCTACTCGTGATTTAGTCAACATGGAAGATGTGGTCGGAAATAAGTTGTTTAACACTGTAAGGGATCTTCATTTACCCAAGTCCGCAGCTCTTAAACATATCGAAAGACACTTTGAAGAATGCAAAAGTAAGAGGGCCAAACCTATGTTGTACTACACTGGGCATGGAGAAATAGGTACCGGTAACTGGTGCTTTGCCGATGGGACAATCAGTATTCAAGAAATATACGACAAGGTACCTGGGGGGCGTTACTATCCATTGATCTTTAGCGACACCTGTTACAGTGGCCACTGGGCAGATTTCTGTATCAACAAGGGCATCACAGGCTTCCACTGCCTTGCAGCCTGCCCGCATTATTCAATGGCTTTTGACACCCGAGGTGTGTAATGCGTGCAGTTTTATGTATAAGAATTTAATAACATTTAGAGATCTATAGGCATTGGAACCCAAAATGACCAGTCTGTTAATGCAACCATTTCGTGCAGATGGTGGATGGTGGAAAACTTGCCCAAAAAATGGCAAAAAATGTGCTAAGATATTACCAAAAACTTACTAAATATAACGCTGCATAAATTACACCCAAAATATGAAGCATTAAACAAAACTAAGTGTTGTATGCTTCAATTCAGTTTATTCCTGGTTGCTTATAGAAAAAAGTCGTTTCTCTCTTGCTATTATTATAACTGTAAAAAAAATGTGGCCTACATTTTGGTATTTTGTATATAGACATGCAATTGTCATCCAAGTATTATTGAATGCTTTTCTGATATTTTTTTCGTAAATGATAAGTTCGTTATTTATCTTTTAAATTAACCTTAATCATGATACACTGTAATATGTAAAAATCGGTTTTGATTCCCAAATATTCTATTTAAAGAAAAAAATATATCAGTTTTAATATTACATTCAAATTTCTACCAAGCGGCCCTTTGTTAAGCGGTAATCCTCTATTAAGCGGTCACTTATCAAATTCCCGGAAATCGCTCCCCATATTGCTGCAAAGTTTATCCCTATAAGGAGGGTGTCTCCGTTAGAAACCACCGATGATTTTGGTTCAAACAATATATAAATTTCTCTGATTTGGGGTTATTTAAAAGCCTTTACCTTAGTAGTCATTAAAATGCAATTCTTTGATCTAAAATACTAATTTAATCTTTTTACTATTTTTTTCATTTGTTACGTCATCGAGAGCCGAATAGATCACAAACATTGCCGTCTCTGTTGATAAAAAACAGCTCACTCGAGAGTCCCAATGATATTTTTTAATCTACAGATACATCATTGTAGTTTGCTGAGCTACATCTCAGATCTGGAACAGTTTCTTATGTTAACAGTAAACAAAGGGATATTTAACACAGATAATCGTCCCCGAGCAAAACACGAAAATAGCTTTAAGGAGAAATTTAAAAAAAATAGCATCTGATTGAAAGTCATCCTATATGTAAACAGAAACTATAAATGAACCTAAATCCTAAATAAGAATAACATTTTTGTCATTTCCACGTATCCAAGATTTACAACCATTTTAATTCGCCGTAAATGCGAAAACATGCCAACAAACCAGGGTCGGATCCAGGATTTTGAAATGGGGGGTGGAATTCACCTCAAAAAAGATATCAGAGAAATAAAATATTATTTATTTGAGAAATACTTTAGAAAAAAGAAAGAAAGCGTCTCAGAAAAGGGGGGTGAAAATCCACCCATTTCACCCCCGATCCGCCCCTGTAAACAAATACTTGCCTTTACCAAAATGCTCGGGCGAGTTCACTTTCTATAATCTCAAGTTCTTTGCTTCAAGTTGTGAGTTTTGGCAGCTAAGTCATCCCTAAATCTTAAAAAAGCTTCAAAGCAGTACGGTTTTCTCCCAGCGCTAAGTTTCTAACGAAGTTTTACCTTGCTGTATAAACGGCTATATCCGAAGTGACCAGTTTGGCTGTCCAGTTCTGACAAATATTGGCATAATATAAACCAATTCAGCAGCCAAGCCCGCCAGTTCTGACAATGGTAAGCACCCATAACTTTCCTTTAAAGAAATATTTTTGGTAAATTTCACACACTCTCCCATTTTTCATAAAAAAAAAAACAGCAGGCCTCTTATTCCAACTTACACAGCTATATGTGCGTGAAAGAACCAAACGTGCGGTATTAATTTATTATTGTCTAAATGGAGGGGGATGCAGGATATCGTATCGTCCGTTAAATGTAGATTGTGGGAAAATCTCGCAGTTGTTTGTTTTACCAGCAACCCAAGCCTCGGACTTATTTTTGAAAATATCTTAGTTTAGTAAAGCTCCGTTCATTACTAAAGCAATAATAATTAAAATCCTGAATACCTTATATTCCCTTCATAAATCGCGATTTCAGTACAAAGAGACATAAATTGAAATTCATTATCTGATTGAGTTTTCCTATATTATTTTGTAGGGAAGGGTGGGGATTTGACTCTATTCATGACTGGAAAATTAGAAACAAGTCCAAGAACGGAACCTATGTACAGTGGAGGAAATCATAACGACTTTCCGACTAACCAAGAAATTAGTTACGATGATTTTACTCGCGGCCTGATGGAAAATTCTCAAAGAATTTTAATCTCCCAAAGTATGCATGATGGTTATTTCAGTGGATGTTTTGCAACTTCAAAACTGTACAGTCGAAGACCCAATCTCACTTGTGAGATTCGAAGAACCTATGACACTTTCATTGAGTTGTGGAGAAATGAAAGGTCAAAAAATATATATTCCCTTTCATGCGACGAGAAGTTTGGATTTGGAGTGTTTCTCATGGGAGGTTTTGGCACACGTCAATCAATTGTAACGGACACAGCGAACATAAAGAAGAAGTTAGATGATGAATATAGGATTACTGCATGTGCCGCCCGAGGTTCAACATTTTATATCGTTATGACACAGAACACAAAGGAATACAAAGATAAAGTACAGTCATGGTTTACTCGTCGTACGTGGAATGAGGTGAAAAGTGAAATACACAAGGAGTACAAAAACGGAAAAGCTATCACAGGAATTTGTTACTCAACTGGCCTGAGGAAATATTTTGTTGTCATGACAGAGATGACAGCTGGACAGTGTTACAGGTGGCGTAGCAGAAGTAAAGAACTAAGTATAGCCCACAACAAATGGGAGAATGAGAAATTTAAGGAGGGTTTTCATCCTACAATCGTCTTCCATGATCCAAATGACAATAAAATTCTGATTGTGATGACTGAGGATGAAAATAGATCGGACTATCAAAATAGACTTTGGTATAAGATGAAATAAGTACAAAGAAGTTCCATGTGGATGATTTATTTTTTGCAATATAAAAATAATCTCGAGAACCTGTCACTTTCAATATTACCTTTCTTCGGTCTGAATAGGGCAAACTGAAAAAAATAACGAGTTGTCTTCACATGAATTACATTTTTGCTAATTTTTTGACATTCTAGTGTGATTTCTAGATTTGATTATTAGGTACTTCTTTTTGTGTCCAAGCTTGCCACGGTTTTTAATAGGATAATTCGATATATCAAAATTCTAACTTCACTTCCTGAACCTCAACGTGATTTCTTTTGTTTAATGTTCTAAGCCTCGGAGCCAAGTATGAATCAGTTTAATGCAAACTAATAGACATATGATGTAACTAATACCCGGCGTTTTTGCGTGAGAAACGCGGCGTGAAAGATTTTTCGTTTACTCTACCGTTTTCGAATCGTTTTCACCGTCCAAACCAGTCACTAATACGTTTTTGTTTGAGAAAAGCACGTTTCTCCCGTTTTAGCCTTCCTAAAACACAAGTATCACAGAAAACGAAATTTTAGAAAACGCTTTCGGGTATCGTTTTCAAAAAATCCATCCACGTTAAAACACGTAGCAGATGTTTTGACGTTCAGTACACTTTGGAGAGCGCAATTCAAAAAGGATCCCGTTCGGTGGTTGACAACGCCGGCATTAGTGTGAACGATTGGTGAAAACGGTTGAAAATTTACCAATATTAGTGTGGACGGGGCCTAAGAAATTGTAAAAATAAGAGGAGCATTAACTAAGTTTTTACATAATTTCATAACGGTTTAGAGTATGGTTCATTAAAACCTGTTATCGGGATGCCGTAATATAGAATATTATTAAGCTGATGGGCTTCATGTTTATCAGGGCTTCGGCCTTTGAACTCTCTTCACCAGAAGTTGGCAAACAAGCTCTATTATGACATTGAGAGCAATTGTATTAAATTACAAATGAATGGGGTTAGTTTCTAGAGAAACTGTGGTGCTGCGTCGGTGGGGGGATGAAACACGAGAATTTAGTTTTATCGACTGAGTCGATAAGGTAAATTGACCACCGTAAAAAGATTCAAATAGCTGACGTTTCGAGCGCTAGCCCTTCGTCGGAGCGAATCGATTCGCTCCGACGAAGGGCTAGCGCTCGAAACGTCAGCTATTTGAATCTTTTTACGGTGGTCAATTTACCTTATCGACTCAGTCGATAAAACTAAATTCTCGTATTAAATTACAAGCTGCACAGTGTGTTACTATATACTATACGTGTGAACTTTAGTGAAGTTAAGCAAAGAAACATCCGATTTGACTGTAAACGCAACCTTCTGAATGTTCAGTAGAACCAAAGGTAATACCCATTCTTACGCTAAAACTGTCTTTCATTTTATATCTTGCAATTTTACCGGCTTTCTGACAGTTGAAAACCGATGAACTGAAAATTCTATATTTTACTCTTATAATTAAAAGTCAGAGGTCAGGACAGCTCGTCTCCAAAATTGACACTTGTTCCCCTTTTTCCAAGATTATCTTTAAAAAGTGTTTTTTGGAGTCTTTATTAATTTAGCATGGGAAACTTTAGTTTTCCTAGCTATCTTTATCTCTCGCCCACTTTCTGCAATTGAGTCAATACAGAATAAAGGGTGTTGTCTTTTGTTTACTACAAACCAAACTATTAACTGTGATTTTGGTTGTTAAAACGTATGATAACTTAAATATAATTTCACCAAAATACAACTTGTAGTTTTAACTTTGGTCTGATTATATTCATATACTATTAAGCAACTCTTTTCATATAAAAAAAAGGTTTGCAATGAACATTTTACTTTCACTATAATCATATGTTAATCAAACGAACCATATGTTGCAATCAATCAAGTAATCTTAAATATATGTATACGCAATTAACAATATAAAACATATAAATGGAGTATTGTGAACTAGAGTAGACGCAGTAAGAAGACAGTAAGAAGGAGAAAGAAGAAGAAAGAAGAAAGCTAAGGAGAAGTTATTATCTGTTTTCTACCGTTGAGCTAGTCCTCCCAGAAGAGTCAAATTAGACACTTCACACAAAACTGAGAATCAAAACTACCAATGTTGCGGTTATAGTTTGAAATGTCTAAAGCAAAAGAATATCTGGTTGACTATTTTAGAACAGTTCTATAATTTGTAACTCACTAAAGGCTTTAGTCCACTTAATCCTATGTAGTTTTGTATAACGTTTACATTGTATTTAGTTTTTTTTTTATGTATATTGATATTCACGGTATCTTATAATTGTAGTTCATTAGTTAACTATTACTTTTGTATCCTGAAGCGTAATTCAGCCTAACGGCTGCAATGCTGTCGTAATTGAAATATAAGGCTATGTTGGGACATAAATACCGTAAAAGGTAACCAACAGAAATTCACTTGCCACTGTATCTCTAAGATCACAGTGTTGCCATTAAGTATTCCTTTCTATCCGCAATTGTCTTAGACTCCAAAACAATCGGTTTTTCTCTGTCCGGGGTAGGGGTGGGGGGGTATTCCATATGAAAGGCACGGGATGCTCGTCGAAAATTGTGAATTAAACTTCTAAAGAAGACTAATCTGGGCGTGGCCCGAGCTTTCTTTGACCCCTCAAAACTATTCTAAAAAAGACAGATAAAAAGTGTTACTGTGTCTTTAATGACGATAAAGAATTTGTCGTCGAATTCTTTCCAATCTGGAGTTGTTTCACGGTAGTCCCGAGTCCAACTCCTCGGCCACGCTTGTAAAATAGCCAACTGGTTTGCCTCCTGCCAGTTGGGATTTTTAACGTGTTATGTTCTATTTGCAATATTTGTTTCTATATTTAGTGTCCCCAATTAGTGCTTGCGCGCTAAATACCTTGACACTTAAATAAAGTGATTTATTTTTTATTTTATTTAAAAAGCATTGTCATAAATCGTTAGTTCTTAATTCATTTTCTGTTTTGTACTCTTTTGAAAAAGAAATCTACACTGTTTAAACCCTGAATGACATTTAAATGGCTAAAAATTTAGGCGTTAATTACTGGACAGAATAAGTAAATTACGCCCCTAAATGAGACGATGAGCATCCCTGTACATTTCATATACATGGGAGTCCCCCCTCCCCACCCCAAATCCTGTGATCGTTGACTATGTTAAAAGGAATCTCTAAAAGGTACCAGAAATCAATTTTGTGGGTGTGGCAAATATTTATTTTTACCCCTAAGAGGTACCAATTCTTTCTGTTGGACAGCATCGAAACAAAAAAAAAATGAATGAGAAGGATTTTGAGAATTCTGAACAGAGAAAACTTTAACACCAAACCTGTTTTCAGAACCACTTATTGATTACTGTAGCATGCAAACTGTCCAGAATAAGTGTGCTTTCATTTTAGCCTGAGTAGCTGGCGGTGTTCTTCGCTCGCAGCTGCAAAGAGCGGCCACGACGCGAAACGTGCGGTGATGTTGCAATGTAAACACATTTTTGCCTCTTTGCGCGAATAATGCTAACGGCATCGCAGGCTGATTTCAAGAGAAGCGTTTATTGCAACAGTGGACGCTTTTTTTTTCATTTTCGAGAGTACACGAGACAAAGATTGTAACTTGATTATGCATTATTACCAAGCTGTATTATTCTTTATTTGTATCGCACATTTTTCAACCATTAATCTCAAAACTTGAGTGAAATTTGATCCTCGCAGTGAGCTAAGGTTGCATTTCAACTGCTTATAAGTTGATAGCTCACTGCGAGGATCAAATTTCACTCATGTTTCATCCGCAGTACACATATATGATTTTCATATATTCATATTCAATCTCAAAACTGTTTGTTACAGTAGTCTCCACTCCATCCATTGTAACAGCTACAGCTCAAAAATTTCCACTGATCAGTGAAGTCCAGTGTAACGTCCAGACTCAAAGCTTTAAAGTACACAGCTGGATTCAATTGAAACTTGCACCTTCCGTGTGAGTTACAGAATTCCTCGCTGCAATTTTGCGCTATCATGGTGATATTTTTTACAAGAGGTCCCAGGAAGTTGTCGATGTAGTTCTTTACTTCTATGCAGTCGGCTCTGGTTTTTTCAGAGTAGTGGTCTCCCCAGAGGACAACCCCGGCTGTTCCTTGTTCAGCTGACTGAGCTACTGTGGCTATTATATCCGCCTGTGAATCGAATCAATCAATCAATCAATCAATCAATCAGTCAGTCAGTCAGTCAGTCAATTAGTCAGTCAGTCAATCAGACAGACAGTAAATCAATCAATCAATAAATCCCGGATGTTGCTGAGGTACTCTGGCTATTATATCCGTATGTGAATAGAACCAATCAATCAATCAGTCAGTCAATCAATCAATCAATCAGTAAATCAATCAGTCAGTCACTCAGTCACTCAGTCAATCAATCAATCGGTCAATCAATAAATCAATCAATCAATCAATTCTGGATGTTGCAGAGGTACTGTGGCTATTATATAAACCTATTAACAGTGGGGGGTGGGGGGGAGGGTTGGGGTTCATATCGTCCGATATCAGTCACTCAAGACAATTCAGCAATTCAGTTAGTCGCAGGCATTCAAAACGCATGCGCATGTCACGTTTAGGAACGAAAATGTCTTGAAGTGAGAGTCAACTACGTAAAATTGCACCAACTTCCCGATTCTCGTTTTCACATGGAAACAGTCTACTCCTTTCTCGATTTTTTTCAGGATTATGCTGCTCTCAATTCTTCATTTTTTGCTCATAAAGCCTGGGTACGTCCCTGCTTTACACTGAGAGATGACATACACAACCCGGATGTGCATGCAGATCATTTATATCCAGATGGTAGTGGAATATGGAGATTAAAGGGGTTTTATCACCAGATTTTCGCATCAATTTGAATTGCCAAAAGGCATGTTCGTACCAAATGAAATCTAAAAATAATGGTCTAGCTTTGTTGAAGATTAGAGGGAACGTTCATTCAGACAAGGGGAAAAAGAAATTCATCGAAATAAGGTAAACGTCAACAACATGATCAACCCATGCACAAAGCCGGTACCTCAAATCCAGGTGCTACACTAAAGGCGGCTGCCCTCGCCATTGCATAAAACTACTCTCTTGTTATTTTCAAATAGCGTGATGAATTGCGTGACACATTTAAAACCTTGACAAATTGGTATCTACATACCATGTTAGAAACAGCATTGAAGAATGTAAAGTTTGAATTTTTGAATTTTTATGACGTCTTGTGCGAGCCAAGAATTGTTCCTGAACACCGACATGGCCGATGTGCATACGCCCTGTAGTCACGTGATATGAATGCATCATGGTGGTCGCACAAGGAACTCAAGTCTTTCCAACAATTTTACTTTTACGAACTCGCGGCTGACAACCCCACAGTTGAAACATTTTTGCCACCCAAGAAAAAACTCGGCAGTAATGCAGCAGGCATTTTTTTCTTCTTTTTAATTTTAATATATGTACCGGTAATCCATAAACTTACCACAACAAGGTATATCTGAGAGACTGCATAAGTAATGCGAACATACGGATACACTGGGATGACCTGCTCATCTGATTTCCTCGCATGTCTAAAACTTTCCAGCAGTCTGTATTTCACGAATAACTTGTTATCCAGCTCCTTATTATTATGAAGATATATTGATGGAAACAGCGCTGAACTGGACTCAAACATCCACGATATTTGATCATTGTATTTCATGGTTATTTTACTGCAGTTCCCAGCATCTTTGCTGTTGTAACAGTCTGGAAAGCCGTAAAATCCCCACGACGACTTTGGACGAAGTTTCTGAACAAGCAGCACGGTTCCCTCCATGAATTTCTGGGCTGCTGTTTCAAACTCTAGTCTGGCTATCTCCTCAACTAAACTGTGTGGCCAAGAAGGGTGTCTTTGTTTGACCAGATCCATAGACTTGTTCCTGTAAAGAAAAGGAAAGGTTATTAACTGGAATCATTTATCACAGTTAAAGGGAGGGGTGGGGGGGGGGGGGGGGGGGGTGGGGAGGCTAAGCGGCGTAAAAAAAAAACGTTTTGGAATGAACTGATAAGAAATTAGCTGGGACTGACACACAGCATTATCAAAATACGTCCAACTTACTGGTCTTTAATTAAGCTTATGTCACAGTAAATCAATAATGCACTCTTTATGCCTGATATACTTTTCTAACTTTCTATGTGAAGTTGTAAAGTACTAGTGTTCTGTGAAAGTGTTTATGTTAAGGAAACAAGGAGAAGTAGGGGGTTATTATCGGAATATTTTTTTGGGTTTCAGGTAGATGGACCTACAAGGGGAGTGGGGCTTATAACAGGCATTTTACAGATTATCATACCTCACCACAGGCATAACAACTTCTTTATAAGTGGTTGACTTAAGGTCTCTGCCAATTACATTTCTCTTTTGGTTAATTACATTAGACTTTATTACTGCTGCCTTAGCATAATTTACTACTTCAAACTGCCCCCAGTGCGCCATCTTCAGGAGCGAATCTGTCACGTTAGTGTAGAGAGAGAATCACAAGTAATGTTGTTCAATGGGAGATGGCAGAAACTACCAAGTCAAGGCAATTGCCTTCAGGTGAAAACCTGACAAGCTGTAAATTCCTTTGCAACCAACACCTCCAGTTTTACATTAACAACAGCCATTACAATAACTAAAATAATTAAGTGATACCTATAAATTGAAAGTTTATCCCAGTTCCTGTCAAACACAGGTCTCCAAAATTCCCAGTCAATCACACCAATGCCTTGAAAGTCTTGGTCAGTTATAACATTTGTAACATCCACCTCCACTTTATTTAAGTGCTCTGTCAAGTTTCCAAGCTGTTACATGAAATAAAAAGAATATCTGAACAAATTTACAAAACCATACCCAAGGCTCAGTACCATTAAGTTGTTCATGATGCCTGAGAATTGCCACCCATCCTAATTCCGCTGTGTATTTCTCTCCCCTAGCCCTCTGGGCCACTCAACTTGCATATCCATTTACAAAAACATACCAAAAGCCCAACGCCAATAGGTTAGCATGAGAGATGCTACCCACCCCTCCCTGTGTAATATTTTCTAAGAGACATGCTCCCTCCCCCAGCCCTCTGGGCCACTCAACTTGATATCCATTCTAGCAGGCAGCTAAGAGCTTCACAGGCACCAGCTGGGACTCAATTAATGCAGCTGTCACACTGAGATCTCAACAATGGTCCTGCAAAATCAAGTCTTAAGAGCTACATGTGGACAAACTTACCCCACCCTATCCCCTACAGGTTTAGTACCCTCAACCCAGTGGGGCAAACAGTCTCAAAGCACAGTCACTTCATGGCCATCACTGGGGTACCTTCCTTGACAGAGCCCCCCTTACTTTCCTTTGGTTGCTTTGTCTTTAATGGCAAGATTGAAAATACATGTAAGGGAATTGTGTAATACCCCCCCCCCCCCCCCCCCCCCCCCACTCCCAAACAACGAGGACACATGGCCAAATGCAATTTATGAATGGGGTTAGTTTCTAGAGAAACTGTGGTGCTGCGTCGGTGGGGGGATGAAACACGAGAATATGTTTAAAATGCAATTTAGGCAAAGTTAGGTAAAGTTGCACACGAGCCACAGATGGCCCACTTGGCCGGAGCTTAACCGTGTCTGTAGCATGAAGCAACTTAAGGAGTATTACTACTCCCCCTGGATGGGATGCTTGTCCATCGCAGGGTTACCCCCGGCATTATGTCGCTGGTACACATTTAAACACATGAGTGAAGAGAGACAATGTGGAGTAAAGTTTCTTGTCTAAGGAAACAACAAATTGGCCGGGACCTGACCTTGAACCACCAACCTTCAGACCTGAAGTCCAAGGTGCTAACAACCACTTCACCGCACCTCCACTTTAGGCAAAAGTTTAGGCAAAGTTAAACTCGAGTTAATGCAGCCAGCAGTGTTATTCAGTGTGTGACCTGCAGGATGTCCCTTGGGTTTTTTGCTGGTCTTATTTGTGCCATGCGTTACATTTTACATCCCATCACATCACATTCAACCCACTTGATGCAGATCCATTGCCTCAATGTTAAGTGAATCATCGCAGAGTCTTGCCCTGCCCTCCCACCCATTGTCAGCCTTGGTGGACTTGAGTAATTATGAGGTTAGGTAAGTAGTTTTTTTTTCCACTGATTTATCAGTGGAACCTACCTTCAGGATTGCCATGGATATCTCCCTGTACTCCCCCACACCAGCTCCAAAACTCATGTATTGATGATCAGTTTAATGCTAATATAAACACGACAGCAGTAACTACTGATGGACAATATTAAATCTATACCAATTGATTCAAGGAAATGTCTAAATAAAAAGTGTTTTGTAACCTTAATGTATACAGAAGGAATCCCAGGGGTCTTTTTCGGTGATTTTGTGCCACCTGCACCTTATGACGACAACCCAATGTCAGACTATAAGGCAAAACAGTCATATCCATTATCAAGAGCAAATTTGTCTAATTCTATAGCTGGTTTCAGCACTAAAACAGCTCCTAAAACAAAGCCATAAATGGGGCTGCACATACATTCTACCAGTAAAAACACACCCATTGCCGATTGAGTTGCTTTTACATCCCCAATTTCAGCAATGGCCATCCTCCCAATTCCTCCCCATACCCACCCCCCATCCCCCTCTCATTTAAGCTTTGCCAAATCAAGTCTCTTTTTTTTTCACAAAGATTTGGCTGCGTTAAACAAGTGATCATCAAGTGCAGGGCTGTGTTCAAGCACTACCCGGGTGCCATAGGCAACTAGCTTTTGTCTTCGGGCAACAAGATAATATAGTTTTTGGACATAGTTGGACTTCCTTTGAGCTCCCTATGATAACTTAGAGCACAGCCTTAGAAGTGTTGCAGAGGCCCACTTTTGGTGGACATCCACCTTAAAGGGGTGTTCGTCTTAGAAGCAGGGGAGGGGGAGGGGTGTTTTGGAGCTCTGCAGCTTCATAGATTATTTTCTTTCAACAATGTCTGGAACCCAAAAGCCCTCCTTGTTTGGCCATGGGGCCCTGGAGGCCCCGCCTTTTTGGGCCCCGAACGCTGGAGTCCTTTAGTAAAGCCCTGAAACTCTTTGGAGTCCTGTAGAGGGATGTCTGTATGAGAAAGGTGACCGTATTGTGGGAGGAATCTATTAACCTGCTTCAAATAAAATATTGAAACTGCCAGCAGACAACTTTACCTGAGGAAGCCCTCCATTTATAGCTTTTCCAGTGCTATCAAAATACGGATACAATCCAAGTTGTTTGTTGTAGAATATGACGATGTATTTCCCGCACCATTTCTGGTCGTGATTCACCACGAAGTCAAAAGTACTCAGATCTAAACTGACGTTCCACTTTGATTTACAAAGGTCCGTAGGAGTGTTCCACACGGTTATAAAAGGTTTGTTGGGTAAAGGAGGTCCTTCGACACAACTACTGCAACTGCTCTTTACCACAGAGACGAACAGAAAAGCTCCGTAAATTATACTCTGCAAGCAGGCAGCCATTTTTGTCACGCCTTAATTTGCCCGTTCTTCACTCTTGAAGAAGGCTTCCTGATGAGCTCTATAAGTACCCAAACTGTACATGTAGCTAAAAGAAAGATAAGTTAAAGATGTCAAATTATTAAAGACTTCAAATCCACGACGTGAAGGTTAATATGACGGCTTTGGCAAGGACTGCGTGACTTGGAAGGACACCGCTGACCAATGCAGTTGTTTACTGCGCTTGTACGCTTGTCAGGTCACACCAAAGTTTGCAAACAAAATAACCGAGTAGGTATACAAACCGAGTAATGTCCAATCTTCCACTTTAAACGCAAAATTCGATGTCCTTTCTTAACACTTTTAAGCTTTTTACGTTGACTATCGCTGCAAATAGTAAATCACTGTTAATCACAGATTTTACCCGAGGCCCGCCATTTCGAAAGCGGAGAACGCCCTGGGAACTAGGTTGACACTGTCAGTTTTCAAGGCTATGCAAACCGGAAGTGTTTTTTTTTTTCATTCAATTCTAAATTTGAAGAAGAGAAAGAAGAGGTTCAGGGTATATAAGAAGCCTTCAGATGACTCACGGTGTTACAAAGTCTATGATGGCGGCTACTACTGTCATGCTAGTGTCCTTTGCTGCATTGTTTTAGGTTGTCACAAACACTTTTCCCCCTGTACATGTACAAGAGCATTTTTGCAATAACTATGCGAATTCGTGAGGGTTGTTTGGCTTAGAGCTTAGGGCTATATTGTCAATAATCGTACCGAAAATGAAAATGACGTAATAAGTAACGCAACGCAAGTGTTTTTGTCAAACTTTCAGATCTGCCGATTATTCT
>JAJLRJ010000007.1:16486033-16501033 GCA_024195265.1 Dendrophyllia cribrosa
AAAATTTCCTGGGGGAGCATGCCCCAGACCCTTCCATATTTTATTTGGGGTATAAAATATGTCGGGCTTAAACGCAAAAAAGGTCTGGCTACGCCCCTGCCTACCGTGTACTTTGCCGTTACAATTTGTCATGTATTGCTACTTTCCTAATAAACGGATCAGGCAATAAAAAATTCATTTCGGTAGTTTGGTCCACTTTGGCCTCGTCAGCACCCCCCCCACATAAAATCCTGGTTACGGGCCTGGAGTACATTGTAGTGCGCGCGAGAAAAATCGCTGCGACAAATACGACGTGTAAACCGGCCTTCATATTTCCTTATTGACGTGACGGTATAAAATTTAGGAATTGACTGAGCGGTCCGGCCGGCCCGTTCTAATCTGACGAATGGTAAGCGCACTACAGTAATAACCCACATATAAGAACCTGGGTTTTAAGAACCTGTTAGGCTAAAATTCTCATTTTAAGCCCCCTCTACATAAGAACCTATTTAGCCTAAAATTTTAAGTTAGGTTCTTATCAGTGGGGGTTGCTGTAGAATTTGTTATCAACATGAGTTTCTAAACTGTTATGTTTTGTTAAGAACATATAGTTTTACTGTATCTGCACTGAACTGCCTATAGGCATTGCTCTACATGGTACATTATAAATGATTTATTATGAGATGATACTGTATTTGCAATATATGTACAATATATTCCGATGAAATACATATGCAAATATAAGAACCTATTTAAGAACCTGTTTAGGCTAAATTTCCTTTAAGTACCATTTATATAAGAACCTATTTAGGCTAAATTGAAAAATTCAGGTTCTTATATGCGGGTTATTACTGTATGTCTTTTTAATTGTTAGTCAGTTGCCATTTTCCTATTTTTACTTTTTTTTGTTCTATTCATTAATCTGGTATAGTTTTCTATTGTCTTCTTCTTTATTGTATCCTGCTGTGTTTTTTTAATGCATACATATCGGCCGCGGTCTTAGAGCTTAGAGCTATTATCAATAATAGTACAGACGATGAAAAGGACTTAATAGGTGACGCAACGCAAGAGATTTTGTCAAACTTTTAGATCTTCCGATTCCTTAGTTCCGTCGGTCAAATTTTAACTTTTTAATCAGCTAAACTGCATGCCTAAAAGTTATAACGGCGAAGGGTGCAACTGCGAAGCAATAGGAACAGGTAACTTGTCGTAGCTTCATGCTAACATCCATCCTTCACCACTAGACCGCTGGGTTGATCCGACAAACCCAAGAAAATTTTAATTATAAAAGGTGCTTTTCTTAATATATATCAATAGGAAATGACCATATCCCTAAATCTTACCTAACCGCGAATCTAGCTTAGATCTAATAATTGCTTTACCTAGGCCCAATTTTATCTAATAATGATAGCCTACTTTCGTTCCATTCAAGGCATAAACTAGAGAGAAATGGCATCGATCATTACAAAAAGGCTTGGTTACTAATGAATGCTAATGATGGCATCGACCGTTAAAAATAAATGGCATCAACCGTTTACGAAAGGGTAATCAGCGTCGTCGACTTGTCGCCGCGAAATAAGTAAAAGCAAAAACGGGCTGAAAACAACTCGGAGCAGTGATTTTACCCATATATTATATGAACTTGTTATTTCTAAAGAGTAAACGGATTTCTCACCATGGATATTGGGACAAACATGGCCGAATTTTAAAGGGGAGTACTCAAACATTTTCACTCTGCATACTTGTGATTAAAATCAACCACCTTCATTGAACTACCGTTTCATCTTTTTGTCTTGTCCCGTTTTGCTTGTTAGCATGTACTAACACCCCCCCTCCTGCGCAGCTTTTTGTTTATTCTACCTTTTATTGACACCATCTCCATATTATTATGATCACACTTAACATCCAAGTAAATATAATCACTGTGACTGCTGCTGTCTATCTTGACTGAGCTATAGTTTCGTTTTTTTGTCCCATGTGTTGCATTATCGAAATCTCTCCTTTGCGGCCTGTTCATTGCCTGATAATTGTATAAAAGCCTTATAAAATACTATTAAATTTAAATTGAATCCTAAAAATTAATTAAAACTATGTTTTAATATTAATTACATCAATTGCAGTTATACAAATGTAACATTACATTTTGTATACCCTTAATGAGTCAAAAAACATTTTCTACGTCTGAATACATTCTGGGCTAATAGCTGAAGACTTCTTTCAAATTCTGATCCCTGATGTCCCATATCATCATGCAAGCTGGTAATAACTTTGTCCTTCAGAGTGACTGGTAGCAGAAGTTGTTTCAGTCCTCCCTGAAGTTTGGGATCCTGTACTATTCTATACATTTGGCCTTGTTCTCTGGTAATTCTGTCCTGCTATCGTAACAGGGTGACCTCACACTGGCGGGAAAGCTGTTTCCTGTCGGCAAAAGTAGGTTTCTTGTTTCTTTTCTTTTGTGTGAGTGGGGATGATGTGGTGGCAATTACTGGGTCGTCTACTTATAGTGGTGTCTTGTCAGCGTCATCAGATAACTGGTCAGTTGCTGATAAATGATGGTCTGATTCATGTGCTGCCGCTCGTCTTACTTCAATTGAGTTAGGAGTCGTTACAATAGCGTGACTCAGGTCAGGTGGTATAGGAGTTGCCAATCTTCCTTTGAATCTTCTGTTTCGTCCGGCACTCACGGTCCAAGAGGTTGACGTGATAGGGCGTCTGCATTCGCATTAGACTTTCCACCCCGTATACATGTTGGTGATAGTGAAGTCAAATAGCGCAAGCTGGGCTGCCCATCGTTGCTCCAAGGCACCAAGCTTGGCAGTAGTCTGAAGGTACTTCAGCGGATTGTGGTCTGTGTATACTTTGAATTTCGATTCAAGGAGGTAAGTGCTGAACTTCGCAGTTACTGCCCATTTTAATGCTAACAATTCAAGTTGTATGGAGCCATAATTCCGTGGGTTCTTTTCACTTGGCCTTATAATCTTCTACTGACTTAGCGTTGACCATCTTGGTCCTGGGATAAGACTTCGCCAAGTCCTAGATGACTGGCGTCAGTTTCTACAATAAACGGCTTGCGGTAATCAGCAAATCCAAGTACCAGTGCATGTGTCAATTTTGACTTCAATGTATCAAATCTAGTTTTGCATTTTAAATTCTGACACCTCTTCACAAATGGGATTTTAAGCTTCTCCACTTTCAGTTCATGAAAGCAGGTGTTTACTAATTGGTGTAATGGCTCGGCAACCTTTGCAAAGTCTTTGACAAATCTACGATAATAACTGCAGAATCCAAGGAATGATCTCATTTCCTAGACGGTTGTCGGTAGTTTCCATTCTGTTACATCTCGGGTATTCTCGGGATCTGTCGTGACACCATCGGACGTGATCTGGTGAACAGCATATGTACCTTTACGTTGAAGGAAATGGCATTTCAAGCCTCTCGATATTTTCATCAAAGGTATTAGAGTACACAATGATGTCACGAGCAATATCTGAAATATGTAGTCATTCAAGCAAGTTTGCATAAGCCTTTGGAAGGTTGAAGGCGAATTCAGTTATGTCCAGGATTGCAGATAATTAGATGCAAGACAAATTTAATAAGCGCCACAAAGTGTCCTCTTGCTCTTCTACTCAACTTCAACATCAGTTGTTTTAAAAAATTCAGACAATAAACGTCACGAAGTGTCCCCTAAATTCTGCTCTTTAAGTAAAGATAAACAGGTGCGTTTACCCTAACCTAAAAACACTAATTATCTGCAATCCTGGACATTAGTGACCGAGGCAGGTTCTGGTGTTGTTATATGAACAACGACACAGACTTGTAGCGACAATAAAATTTATTTGTGCAGGAATTTACGAGCAAACAAAAAAAAAGGTGATTGCAAATTAATTCACTGTAAAACGAATCATAATGCAAAAGTCCTTGACCAAGATGTACTAAGGTGAAGTGTTGGTCTTGAACACTTTGAACTGCTGACTTACACTAGCTTTCCGAACTTCTTTTATGAGCAATTAACCAATACAAGGAAATTCTTATAATTTTAGGGCTAGGTGTGTTTGTGTGACATGGGAAATCCTGAATGCAAATCCTGTGTGGTAGATAATGTGGATAGATTGAATGATTTAATCTGTGGTAGGAAATTGCTTCTTGAGAATGTAATTCTAATTCTATTCTCTATCGCTGCGCTCAGCCGAATAGAACACATTTCCCATGTAAACACTAGAGACAATTGGAGGGAGCCGACCAGCCATCTGGACCAGCCATTTTATTCACAGTAAGGTATAACTCTTACAATGCCTGTCTGCGTAAGCGCATCGCAAACCATGGCCCGCGTAAGGGAAGTCTGTTCAAAAGACAGCATTGATTGTAAATGGTACGAAAAATTGAAAGTTTACGTAACGTTATAGCGGTGATTAAGCCAGATGCGAAAAACCAGTGGAAAAAAACTCCTAATTCGGAGAAAAAACTGGAAACGTATTCTCCAAACCAATGCAGAACCACCTTAACCTCTGGAGTTTAAAGGTTGAAAATATCAACTAGAGTGATTTACTGATGCTGTTTATAGCGTACATAATATGCAAAAAAATACCCCTAGCAAAGTTGTAGGATGGATGGTTGGCGTCAAGTGAATGACACGAATCAAGGAGTGGTATAAATAGGCAAAACCTGCGAATGCAAAGCATAGTAATGATACGTATGCCCATGGGAAATGCATATTAATTATGCTAAAGAATTCATGATCACGTTTGTGAACCTGGTCACATAAAGAGAACTCCATTCCCTCATTAGGGCAACAGATGCTTCCTAAAAATTTATTACTTTATGTAATTATGATAAAATTATATATTAGTACTAAATTTAATTTAGATAATGACAATACCAATATTGTCGAATTGTAGAAAAGAACATTCATTTAATGTTTCGGAAAAGAAAAGTGATCCTCAACAAAAATGTAATTAATTAATAGGTTATTTAGTTTTTATCTTCAATCTTTTTGTGTAGTAAGTTTCCAATAATTATTTTTTTATTCTTATTAAATGTTTATCCTTTATTTTTGTAAGTAGACAAATATCTCCCTTTGGAGAGTAATAAAGACATACTATTACTTTTTTTATTACTATTGCTATTGCTATTGCTATTGCTATTGCTATTGCTATTGCTATTGCTATTGCTATTGCTATTGCTATTGCTATTGCTATTGCTATTACTATTACTACTACTACTACTACTATTATTACTATTACTATTACTATTACTATAACTGTTACCATTACTGTTACTATTGCTATAACTGTTACTATAACTGTTACTTTTACTATTACTATTACTATTACTCACTCACTCACTCACTCATTCATTCATTCATTCATTCATTCATCCATTCATTCAATAATAAATTCATCATTTAGTTAATGCATGCATGCATGTATGCATGCATTCATTTATGGCAACCATTAAGTAATCCCTTTGCTAATAAAGTTTTTTTACCCCTTTTATATTTGACAGGAACATGGCCTGTTTTGCTGGCTCTGCAATTGCACAGGGGCCAAATGTTGGTCGCATTGACCGTTGGTCACTATGGAGACCAACTGGTACTCTTCAGCCAAGGTGGTTACTTCTCTCAGGTGCTTCAAATCCGCCAGAAAACATCGCTATTTCTAAGAGAAGAACTCGAGATGCTCCCGGAGACGAAAGTGGTACATTTCTTCCAGGGGTTATTCGTGATTTAGCCAACATGCAAGATGCAGTGGAAGCTAAGTTGTCGAACGTTGTAATGAATTTAAAATTAAAAAGGTCCGCAGCTCTTGGACATATCAGAACACTCTTTGATGAATGCAAACTTAAAGGAGTCAAACCTATGTTGTACTATACTGGGCATGGAGAAGTTGGAACTGGAAACTGGTGCTTTGATGATGGGAAAATCAGCATCCAAGAAGTTTTTGACATGATGCCTGGGGGAATGTACCACCCAATGATCTTCAGCGATGCCTGTTACAGTGGCCATTGGGCAAATTTTTGTCTCAGAAAAGGTATCCCTGGTTTCAATTGCCTTGCAGCATGCCAGGAATATTCAGTGGCTTTTGATACCAAAGGTGTGTTAAGCGTGTAATTTATAACTTTATTTCGATTTCTTTTAAAGATCAATATACATATAACCAGAAGCTTATCATGAGCTTCTGATATAACTTAATATTTTCCATTATTACAATTTCTATTTCAAAATTGTTTTCCAAATGGTGGAACGGGCGAGGGACGGGCGAGGGACAGGCGTAGAGGCCCCAAGTGTAATTTACAAGTGTAGCCATTGTTTCAGAGGTTGTAAACAATAGCTACACTTGTAAAATACTGAATTGACCTCTGGACAAGGCTGCCCAAATACTCCAAAAATCCTAGAGCATTTTATCTCTTGAAATATCATGAAATGTCTTCGTTTGACAGCCGAGTTTCAGATTGCCAGAAAACAAACACAGCTGCCAATCACAGGAACTAACTACTATAACCACCATTTCATCGGGTTTACCTCGGTGTAAGAACCTGTGACTCTTTCCTTTGTTTTTTACCTTTGTAGTATTGCATTCCCAATTGACTTTATTGTCTTATGCCTTTTGTTTTCTTTGTTTTACGTCACTCATGAGTTTCACAGGTTCTTACACCGAGGATGAGCCATTTGATCGTGTGCCACTTGACATCATCCACCTAAAGCACCTCGGACACCTTATTGAGACTTGTATAACGGATTAACTGGTTAGCTTTCAGTTAAGGTTAGGTGGCAACCATAATTTTTTTTTTTTTTTTTTTTTTTAACTTTATTTAAGTGTCAAAAGACCTTATAGCCTGGGTAAACCCATACTAATTTAAGGACACATAAAAATATTAAAAAAGTATAAAATATTACGCATTTGCCGTCGTGACGTCAACCGACAAAAATAGCCTTATGGCTTGTACTACAGAGCGAAAACTCTTATTTTGACGATGCGATTGAATAAAATGGCCAGCGGTTGGCCAGAGAAATAACTGAATTTACCAACCTAGTACCCAGGGCCTTCTCCGCTTTCAAAATGGCGGGCCGGGCAAGAATCGTGGAGTATTTTAATAGGCAGGCTAGCATTAGATACCATCCACCTAAACCATCTCAGACGGTCAAGCCCAAATCATACCGTCCAAAAGGACGTCGGACACCTTATTGAGACTTACATAACGGAGTAACTGGTTGGCTTTTAGTTGAGGTTGGGGGTAGCAGTTTATATAGTTATATTTAGGACTTAGCAACCCGAGAAGCTAGGTGATACTCTGGTAGTGTTGTCTCAGTAAGCCTAAGCCTAGCTGAGGTCACAGGTTCAATCCTGAGTGGGGATTTTAGATTTTCTTTTTCAGTGTCGACATTATGTCATATAAGTCTCAATAAGGTGTCCGACGTCCTTCTGGACGGTATGATTAAAAACCATCTGAGACACTTATTGAGACTTATATAATGTGATGTCGACACTTAGAATTTTATTTTCAGTAAATGTGTTAGTGTAAAAAAGAAAGTCTAAAATCCTCACTCAGGATTGAACCTGTGACCTCAGCTAGGCCTTACGTTTACTGAGACAACACTACCAGAGTACCACCTAGCTTTGGGATTGTTTAGGCCTGGATTTAATGAACTACCAACCCTATCCTCACGCTGACATGTTTTAAACAGTCATGGTTGTTTGTCCCTAAGGATGAGGGTTATTTTATTTTTTTCTGTTCTGTATGGAGTGTGATTTCAGTGAAAGAAACTGAGGCGGTTATTTAAATCATTTTCTAACTAAACCTTTTTTAGGTGAAGGTGGGGATTTGACTCTGTTCATGACTGGAAATAAAGAACGCCCGAATACCGAACCTATGTACAGTGGAGGAAATTTGCACGACTTTCCGATCACCAGTGGATTTGATTTAATCGATTACACTGACTTTATAAGCAGCTATACTTTTAATTCTCAAAGAGTTTTGATCTCCCAAAGTATGCATGATGGATGCTTGTGTGCATGTTTTGCCACTTCGAAACTGTATAAACCAAGACCTGCCCTCTTTTGGGTGATTCGAAGAAACTATGACACATTTCTTGCGCTTGTCAAAGAACAATGGGGAATGTCGAAGAGAATATATTCCCTTGCATGCGATGAAAGGTTTGGCAGGTTTGGTTTTGGCGTATTTCTTATGGGAGGTTATGGCACAAGACAAGCAATTGTAACGGCCACATCTGATATACAGAAGTTCTGGGATGATGGTTTTCACATTACTGCATGTGCTGCCCAAGGTTCAACATTTTACATCATTATGACAAAGGACACAAAGGAATACATGGGCAAGTTACAGAAATGGTTTACTCGTAGGACTTGGAATGAAGTACAAACAGAAATACAGAATAGTTACCAAACTGGAAAAGCTATCACAGGAATATGCTACTCAACTGGGCTGGAGCAGTATTTTGTTGTCATGACAGAGATGCCAGAGGGACAGTGCTACGCTTGGCACAATAACAACACTAAACAGGGATATACTAAAACAGAAAATTGGGTGAATGCCAAAAGCGAGGCGGGATTTTATCCTACAATCATCTTCAAGGATCCAACAGACGACAAAGTTCTATTTGTGATGACAAAGGACGAGAACTTCTTGGACTTTACGTATAGAATTAATTATCAGATGAAAAGTTAAATTGAAGGTAGAAGCAGACATTTCGAATGTGATCATCTTCAGTGAAATGTCGCAATATACCATAATTCAGAAACCATTTACTTTTCATAAATAGCATTTAAATCTTTTGGCGTTTAAAATAGAAACCAAACGGGTCGAAGATAAAAAAAGAATTGTGACTTTATATGAATTCAGACAGGTGATTGGGATGGAATGTGCCCAGGGGCCCGTTTTTCGAAAGTTCCGATAATTTTTCGAGCCTGGAAAGCTATCTTATGTGCGCAATGTTTACATTAAATATTAAAATTTTGTTGGTTTTGAAAGCCGAAGCAATAACATTCTAAGTTGACGAAACAAGTCGGGCTGGTTTCAGGGCTAAAAAATACTTCACCATTCTATAGATTCTGATATTAAAATACAGTTCCGGGTCCGAAAAGTTATCGGGACTTTCGAGAAACGGGCCCCAGGCGTGCGTTTCTCAAAACGCCCCAAGACTTTTCGGGCCCGAAAGCGATTTTTGATATTCAATCTCTTTCAATTCGTGGTGAAGTTATTAGCCCGAAGACCTGTGGTCACTTTCTTTCCGGATCTCCGTAAAGAAGGGATGCCTGTACTAGACGTCTCTCAAAGTGTAGATCAAACAATTCAAATGCAAGGATGGTATAACGGAAATTAAAGGCAGATTTAATGGCCATTTGAACTAGATTACAAGTATATGATTGGCTCAGCAGTAATATTAAATGACAAGGTGTATGAGAAATCCTATAACAAAGCTGTAACAAGATATATGAAGTTTACAATATCTATAAGCTTCTTTAAAGCAGTTAACTGATACCCACACCAAATTTTGTAAATAATTCTCGTTTAATGGCATTAGACGTTTCCGTGGCAACCATCTTTTAATTGAGTTGCCTGTTAAAATTACCATTTAATTGACAAATTTTATCTTTCTTGCCGTAAATTTAAAAAATTAAGATCATTCTTCTACCTTCATATAATTATATGGATTATTATTACTTTTGTGCCAGTTTTGGCGTTTCTCTAGTATCATGGAGACCCAATTCAAGATGGCTGATCCAAAATGGCTACTCTTTGGAAAAAAGAGAAAAATGGAAATAATGACGTTTATCCCACGTCATTTGACCTGATCATATTATACGACCTACCTAAAATTAGATAATTTACATGGACAGTTCACAGGAATATTAATCATTTATAAACTGTTTTTGTATCCTAGCTTTCAAGATGATCTTGACTAAAGACATTACTGAAATAAGGTGGGGGGGGGGGGGGGGGGGGGGGGGGGGGGTGGACGGGATACTAAAAATGAATTAATAACTGCTTCTTCATGTGACTGTATTGTCTTCCACTCCCAGACTGGGAGACAGAGCATTTGCTGTGGCTGAGCCTAAGCTATGGAACTCTCTTCCAAAGGAATTGTACATGTGTGACCATTGACTAAATTGATACTTTGATTTAAAAGGCATCTTAAAACTTACTTTTTTTTTTTTTATTTATTTTTTTTTTTTATAGTTGCTTATTATTACTTTTATCCTACTGTATTGTAGTATTGTATCTTTTATTCATTATTCTTTAAATTAGATTTTATCAGAGTATTCGGCTCATGATTTTATAGATGTATTTCAGTGATTTCTAGATTATCAATAGGTAATAGAAATGTATAATTAGAGCGGGTTTTCAATTGAGTGTCGTAAAACCAAAACCAAAGTAATTACTCTGGCCAATCACAGCAGACGCAGACAATCCAATGAACCAATCAGAACTCGAAGCAAATACATGTAGCTGGCCGCGCAAAGTGCGGGAAAACGCGTGCGATCAAGTCACGATTGGTTTAATTTGGTTTTACTTCTGATTGGTCGAGAAAGTGGCACGAGATTTTTTAGCCAATCACGAAGCGTAGCAATGCAAAACCATGCACTGCAATAACGAAATTACTTTCCATACTCAATTGAAAACTGCTCTAAAACTGTTTGTAATTTGTTTTGTATGATCTATATTTTGCTTCAATAACCTTAGCTTTGTAATGCGCATTTGATCAGTTTAGTTCATGTAAAGTTTGCAATACAAGTTTAAAAGCTTAACTTCCACTTCTGTAGTATGATTCTAATGTTTGTACTTTTGCATGAACCCCCAAAAGCGTGACTATTTACATAAAGGCGATGTTACACGCTGCAAATTTTCATGCAGCAAGTCTCGCAACGGCATTGCGAGACATGCTGTATGAGCCATTGCAGCGTGTACAGGTGTAACACCTGCGAGACAAGCTGCTGCAATTGTTGCAGAAAGTAGAATTGGGTTCTACTTTTCGCAGCGATTGCAGCCACGTTTTTAGCATTGCAGCGTGTAACACCCCCTTTGCAGCAAGTCTCGCAATGTTTTGGGTTTAAAACCCCTGTGCGCATGCGTGACAACCTTCCGGGACAAGTTGCACGAAGAACATTGCACCGTGTAACACAGCAACGATCTTGCAGCAGGTCTCACAACGACGTTTCGAGACTTGCTGCACGAAAAATTGCAGTGTGTAACACCGCCTTAAAAGTTATTGAGCAGTACCAGCTATGGGTGCTGTTTACACCAAATTGAAGAAACGTTGTCGGGTGAAAAGCATAAACCATGAACGATGCGACCCAAAGGTTTACTGGGAAGTTGGAAAAAATAATCTTCGTCTGTCACAGAATATACATTTTATTAACACAGAATGCATAAATCCATGCTCTTAAATATCTCAAACAAAGAAAACATATTGATTACCAAGAAATAGAATATTACTAGCTTGCCAATGCTGTCTACCCAGAATCCCATTCGGTCTCATCGTTCATGGTTTATGCTTTACACGGGTCAACGTTTCTTCAATTCGGTGTATACATAACGTCGACGAACAAAGTGAGTCTAGCGAGGCACTAAACGCTATTTTTATTTATTCCTGTTTTGTTTGCGATTTGTTTAAATGATTTTACTTTGCGTGTTAAAGGGCTAAAACGTGCCCATCTATTGAATATCAGGGGGTGTTCTATTGAGGACAACCGTTTCAACCTAAACCAGTTTTGGTTGATTTGGTTGATGTGTCCCAATAGAACACTTCTCTGACTTTTCTAACCGTTTTTGGTTGAAACGCGGTTTGGCCTGGGGATAGTCATTACCAGGCTTTCTTTATGTAATAATAATAATCCGAATATTCATCCAGGATAACCCTTCGGTACCATAGTACTGTTATCAACGGGGTCCTGCTAACTAATAAAAAATATACATAAACTAGAAGGGAAATCTAGTTAAAAACATTCAAAACTCATTAAAACCCTACAAGTAAAAATCGTCCAGCGTTACTAACTAAATACGAAAACTCTAGATTAAAATATTAAAACTCAAAAAACCTTACAAGTAAAAATCGTCTAGCGCTTTCCTAAATAATATTCTGAAGTTAATGTCTCTTAAACTTGAAGGCAGCGAATTAAAAATCGAACGGATGCGCCTAAAAAATCAAAAATCAAAAGAAAACCACACACTACCCACAATTCCTTGATTCGCTCCGACGAAGGGCTAGCGCTCGAAACGTCAGCTATTTGAATCTTTTTACACGGTGGTCAATTTACCTTATCGACTCAGTCGATAAAACTAAATTCTCGTGTTTCATCCCCCCACCGACGCAGCACCACAGTTTCTCTAGAAACTAATCCCATTCATTTTTAATCTTGGGCATGCAGTTTAACTGTTTTTCCGTTGTTTCTAGTGTTCGCGTTATGATTTAATCGTTCGAAGTCATTTATAAAAGGAGAACAAACAGTTCCCTGAAGGCAGTCAAAGACAAGTAAGCACGTTCTCTTATTTAAAAAGTTGTTGATAGATAAAAATCGAAGATATCACAGTTTCGCGGACTGGATTTCGGGGAAATCTTTGGGGTTGACTTTGTGGGTTAACTTTGCCAAGATGGCGGCCGGAATCCGTGAAGTAGCTGCCCTGCCCCTTGCCGTATCCGAAGTTGTAGAACACGAAATTTCGTTTGAATCCGACGTCGACGGACTTGCTGGATTAGCGCTACTTTTTCTAGAAACTGAGCGCATACCTGCCTCTCATATAATCGGTTACCTTGAAGATATTATGCCCAATTTGACCGCCACCACGTTTAAGCAGGACCTGGTCCGCTTTGAAGCGTAAACAAACAAGAAATTTGCCCTAAATCTAGGGTTTGAATGTTCTGATTAAAAAAAGCCGCCATTTTGTTTGTTGCCAATTCACGCAATCACGCGCAAAATGATTACGACACGGCTGACGACAAGCGAAAATTGTCGTCCGCTAATATGCCAGCGGGCGCTACCCATCGTTTTCAATCGTTTCAACCAGGTTCTGGGTTGGTTGAAAAAATTGGTCAACCAAACCAACCAAAAATATTTTCCTCCAATAGAACACGAAAAACCCCAAACAACCAAAAACGGTTGTCCCCAATAGAACACGCCCTTATATTGTACTTTCCATATCCCTAATTTGTTGTGCTGTCCCTAAATATCCCATAATTCAAGTAAATCCTGACGCAGCGCTCTTGCATCACCGGGCTTTCGATATGACCAGCAAAATATAGAAATATAAATAGACATACTACGAGCCGAAGGCGAGCCTGATTGTAAACGCCCATACAGATCGGACGCGAATATTTTATCGTACTTATGAAATGAAACAGTAAGTAGAGATCTGTATGAACAGTTAATGAATACTAATTAGCTAAGTAGGTGTCTGTATCAAAAGTTAATTCTGCTGTTTAATAATTCATCAAGTCAGTTGATTTGTATTGGGGTTTATGAAGCCAAGATAAAACACCCCTGAAACAAACTAAGTAACATTTGGTCCTCTGAGACAATGACGTTCGGAAAAAGAAATGAGATAGACGAATAGGGAAGATGAATGGGACTTTGACGACGAAACAACAGTGATTTTTCAATTAGTAACTCCTGAGGAAAGGAGTCCCCTCCCCGCTCCTCCCCACCTGGGACCTAGAATGACACCTACTTTCTTGGAACAAATTCGAAAAAAAGTTAATCCGTAGATTTATATTTAGACTGCTAAATAGTTTCTTTCCTTTTAAATATTTTGAAACGGAAGGTAAGTAGAAGAAGTGAGGCGATGATGTTCGCTCGCACCTCACGTGATAGACGATACGAACGAACGATAGAAACTAGTAGCTTAGCGTAGCGTGAGTGGAGTAGTGAGGTGGTCGAGGATAGACTCGATAGGAGAGTCTATATAAGTTACAAATTAACAGAAATATAGGAGTATTGATTTCGCGCTCGCTCGCGTGATTGCCCGCTCGTCTATCCCTGCTGAGAGAAAAGAGGGACAACTCGTAGTCTACCAGTTTCTTCAAAGCCAAAAATTTAATTACGCGTCTTTTCTATTGCGTGACAACCCCAGGTGTCGAGTCGATTATAGTAGTGTATCATCTTTTCCGATATTTCACTTGGAGAAAATGAAACCAGGAATGAATTTACCTCGGGGAATGTTTGGCGAATTTGCCCTAAATAAATCCGTTCCTAATTCCTCTGAATTCCTCTGGGTGTGTAGTGTGACCACGGCTCTGAGTCTGTCACGCGCTAAGGAGCCTGCAGCGTGACTGGGAAGAACAGCCGCTGACCATATTATTGCTTCCCAGGTGCTTTCAATCCAAGATGGCGATACGATATTTCATTTTCATGAACACTTGCAAGAGGTCCAAGAGGTAAACTTCAATCCGAGCTTCAATACGATGTTTATCGTCGGTTTAACTGGTGGAATTGCAACTGGAAAAAGTACTGTTTCAAAGATATTTAAAGACTTGGGATGTCAAGTTGTGGATGCTGATCAAATTGCTCGGGAAGGTAGGAGGTTCTTTTTAGCGTACTGTAGCCTATTTTTGTCTGGAATTAATCATCAATCAGCATACCCTATCCCCCCCAGGGAATGGGGTATGAAAATCAGATAGTTTTGGTCTAGAATAGGGTATCATTTACCAGGGGAAACTAAATATGAAGGGGCATGGGGGATATATTTACTAATTATATTGTAATGCTTATTTTGTAAATTAGTTTTCATGCATGATTTTATAGGGAGGGCCATAGGTTTGTCAGTTTTTAACTGTAAAGTGTCACCCCTGTAAAATAAAGTTATTTATTTATTTATTTATTTATTTATTTATCAGTGGTATGAATAATTAAGTCTAGAGTAGGAATTAAAATTTGGAAGAGAAAGAGCCTTCCCTAACCTAGTCCAGAATAGGGTAGGGATTTTTGGTGTCTAGTCTACCCCAGGGTGTCTGAGCTACCCCAGCGATTCATCATCCTACCACTCACTCTCCTCCTATTTCTTGGGTGCAGC